>SNQJ01S0138655.1:8977-25309 GCA_010110895.2 Picea sitchensis | reverse complement strand
TGCTGTGAGGGAAATCTCCTTATGGACTAGAAAATAGGGTTATACTTTGCATGTAGATATGACCAATATAAAATCTACTTTCTACCTTCGTCCCCAAACTTAAATCCCATTTCTTTTAGTAAATACATGGCCAGATCAACCTACCTTGTTCCAAGCGTTCGATGTTGATTCTCTTGCACACTTGATCACTTGTTCACAATTCTCCTTCCAAAGCTGACCTGCATACAAGAAAAACAACAACTACACATGCATCTTACCTATATACTAATGGGTTAGAGATTCAAATATGTACTTAACAAACTATGAATAACTCATGAATTGGGACGGGAAAAGAATTTTCTTTATTACTTTGAATGAGTCAACTTACAAAAAGTTGATACCGGCCACTACTCTGCGAACCTGATCCTGGGATCCTCTTCAACTGTCCTCCAACTTCTTTTCTTAGTATCTCTTCTAGAACAAGGATGGCTAAAGGGTTGGGGCAATGGGAATATGCAAATGGGCAGAGTTTCTTAGCTATTTTTTCCTCTTCCAAATGGGACCCCTAGCCCTTCTTTTATAGGCTAGAAGAAGCTAGGTATTTGGATGAACCCTCGGCCATGCATGGCCGGAAGTTTCAGTTAACTCACCCAGAGCTGTGTGTTCCATCGACAACTTTCCTTTTTTCGTGCTTTTGTCGGTCCACACGGGCTATTTTAGGTCAACTAGCATGTACACGCATGCAATAATAGAGTAGGGTGTGTGGGCCCTTATAAAAAGAGGTTTTTTAAAGAGTTGTTCAACAGTTCTTTGGCAAAGAAGGGATCTGAGATGGCCTGATTCCAGGTAAGCATGTATGGTGCAATTTAGGGTTATAACAGTGATGTGGTGAAAACTCCTAGTATGGCATCGTCGAAATGATTGGACAACTCGTGTATGATCTCGCCAAAATGATCAGAGGGTTCGAGTTTTATTTCATGGAAATAGATCAACGGTCCATAGCCTTGGTGATCCGATGAATGATAGGGTTTCAACATTCCTGTGATAAAGAGGGGTCGATGCTCCAACTCCTGGTATCCGAAATTCCGTTCTCATCAGAGCGACGATCCACGTCACTCCTCCTTTGCTTTGAATCTAACGATCCACGTCGTTCCTCCTCCTGAGCTTTTGGAGCTTCAGATTTTGGGGTTTTGAACAAACCTCATCGTTGATCTTATGCCATGATTATCCTATCCTTCCACTTTGATATGATCCGACAACTTCTAAGGCTCTCGAAGTAAATCAACAGTTGACAACTTCCTCCGTGCATCTATGCTGGATCTAACGGCCCATGGCTATTTGTTCCTGTTGTCTCCAACAATCTCTACCATCCATCGAGATTATTGATGGCTCCTCTCTCTGAACTCAACACCAGCCCTTCTGAGCTTAACTTGACTCTCTTCCTTCATCTGAGCTCTTTCAAGCCTCTATCCCTCCTGAGCTTGATTCATAGGAACATTGTCGATCCTATCGTGATCAACAATAATCACGAATTTCTTCTACTACCTGATATACTGTGCAATGCACTCTTCCTGTTCGCTCTTCCTCCTGATCTTGCACTATCATCCTCTTCACATTGTTTGACATTTTATGCTTAAATGATATGCTTTTTGACATCAATGACAATCTCAACTGTGGCAATTCATCATTAACAACAAATCATCAATTCAACTGTTGACATCAATGAAAATCTGTTCAGCAATGTTCTTCAGCTATAACCAGAAGGTGGCTACAACCACCTATCCTTGCCTTGTCCTGTCACCCTGAAATATAAGTGTCAAATGATGAAACCAATGCCACATTTTCCCTGTGAGATATACCACTGTAAACATGTACCAATATGTGCCAACAACCTGTAACCAACTTGTACCAATCTGTGCCAATAACCTGTAACCAAGATGTACCAATCTATGCCAACAACCTATAACCAACCTGTACCAATAGTTTGTAATCAATCATCTACCATAAGTCAACCTATACCAAGAAATACCAACATGTACGCGACCTGTATATGTTGCACCTCACGTATGTATGTGACATGTCTATATTGCATCCTACGTATGTACGTGACCTGCCTATACTACATCCTGCGTACACCTTCAGAAAGATAGGATTTTTACCTTTTCTGAAACTTAGACACTTTGTTTCCTCTATCACATCAACCTGTAACCTGTCACTATGTCTACTCTATAGCCATGCCCTATGCATACATCATCATACATATCCCTCAACCAAGTGCATATATGTCTCTCTAGTCATGTGCCATACATGTGTATACAATCATGATCAAGTGTAATAACCTTCACATGGACTAGACATCAAACCCTCACTGATCTGCAACCTCACACTACACAAACAAATTCACAACCATTTCACAACCAAAATCCCTCAACCATGTACAACAAAATCCCTCAACGCTAACAAGATGTACCAATGATAAATATCATATATACCAGTACTGTATTTATGTAGATCTAGCTTATAAAATAAGTGTCATACAACAAATAGCCTCTCTAGGGAAAATCCTCAAACCCCCATAACCATATCTCATGTAGACAACAATATCCAACTACACATAGAAATGAGACATACCTTTTGAACATGTAGATAGATCTATTGTACCTAATCATTGTAGACCTTCTTGGGAGCTTGCTTTCATAATCTAAGAACTTGGCATCCTCAACGACTCAAGATTTCATGGATTTTACCAATTGTATGTGCCATGTTCTCCTTAAACCCACGTATGTACACTCCTTCTTCCACTGCAGCTCATGTACACCTAAAAAACTAGGGTTTTTTTAGTATTTTTGCAATTCTGAAACTTTCACCATCAACCCTCCTTTGATTCCTCAGACTTGCATAAATTCAGATGTATCAATGAGTACCTGCAATAAACCTTTTCACAAATAATAGATATTCAATGTTCTCATTAGGTGAAAATAGGAGACCCTTTCTCTCTTATTTATACTCTCCAAGTAGATTCCTCAAGGGGTTACCTTCTAACCAACTTTACCCAGCTTCCTTCTTTTAGGGCTAACCCACTTCTAACCACTTTTCCACTTATAACCACTTTATCTACAAATAGTAAACTCTCCACTTCTAGTTGCAACTAATTTATTTTTAATTATTTTCTTATTGCAATAACTTGACCCATGATTAACTTATAGTTTCAACCACTTTGACTATTCAACTTATTCTAGGAGTTTCTAGAATAATTTGACTTCTTTGACTTTCTCGGGGCTTCTAGATAACTCATGAGGATTCTCAAACTTCACAAGGCCATAAATATATAACCACGAGGAGTTATGTGGCATTCCACATATCACCGGAAATAATGTGACATGTACTATCCATGTAGAATAATCTTATTTGCAAATACATTGATATTCATACCTTTATACCTCAAACAATCTTTAGTCCCTTGACCATACTGTTGGGGCTATCGAAATTTGCTATCAGACTTGCTTCAAGGGTTGACATCAATGAAAACCAACCCAATTAATCAACAATTTGTTATAGTACTTGAAATTTAAAGTTTTTTTTCCATAAATGGACTAGGATTGGGCCTCCCATGGACCATAAAAAATATTTACAAGAAATATGATGAAGATAATAACATGGAGTGGAGCACGAGCAATAGGATCTAGAAATAAGACAAGGAGGAAGTTATCATAATTCAATTACACTTTTCCAATGAAAGAATAAATATAACTGTATGAAATGTGATAAGGAAGAAGGTATGTAATCAATATGGACTTACTGTGATGGAATCTATCGCTTTCATTTTCTTTTTGATGTGCCTTTTATATCTTTGTTTGTTGCGGTTATGTGTCCAGTTGTAACCTCTTCCGTTGGAAATTCAACAATCTTGGTTATAACTTTGTATAGCCATTCTGGAATATAATCCCTTAATGGGGCAACAATTATTTCTTGCTTTACTTTGATACTTAACAATTCACTCTCAATTTTGCTATGGTCAATAAATAAATTTTGCAATATAGTATCAATGGACCATCATAAGTATACTCAACCATACTGTCAAATTTTTCGGCCAATGATTTCTTCATATTTTCAACTTGCTCTTCAAATTTCTATTTGCTCATGATCATTGAATTTGAGATTACATTTGGATCTTAAACCTTAATAGTGGAGATCACAATATCCAAACCAATAATCTTTGAGTATGCCTCATTATTTTTCCATGATATTTCTTTCAATTGATTTAACAACCCCTTTAATGTATTAATTATTTCAAGCCAACATGCCTTTAATTTTTTTATACGGATTTGGGAGGGAAAATATTCACGTTTTCTTATATGGTCCGTCATTGCCGAGACTTTCGCTACAAACACAACACTCCCATATGTGAATATTCCTTCATCATTCTTCAAATATACATTCAAATATTTTTTAGTATTTTGAATTCCAAGACCGAGAGAAAAAACACTTTTCACGAAGTCCCATAAATCTAAAATGGGTGACATTCTTTTATTTATGTTCTTTTCAACAAAGTATCAAGTAACAATGATTAAGCTTGAAATTCCTTTTACTCTCAAATTTGATTATGGAGTTCCTTGAAGAGTTGTGTCTGGTTGTATCTGTAGATTTTAACCTTGTACAATAATTTACTGCAAACAAATTTTCAATAAAAGAACATAAAAGATACAATGGAAAATACACACATTACACAAAGATTTTTCCCCTGGAACCCAAACCAGGAAAACCAACATATTCTATATTCATTCACATCATACATTGTTTATAATACAATATATGTATATGATCTAGTAGCATCCAAAACTTTAACGCAATGACATGAATTAGTCAACAACCCTAATTCCTTAACTGGAAATAGAAAACCATCGATGAAAAACCATGTGCCAAAAAACCTCCCAAAAATGGACATGAAAACCGATATCCAACAATATCATGGTGACTGGGGTAGCTAATATAGGTGGGGGCATGAGAGTTGCTTCCAATTCCTTGACTCTATCTTTAATTTTGAGATTTTATTCTTCCATATTAACTATTGAAACGTCAAATGCATCTTGTGTGATTCTATGAATTGAAGATAGTTTTGACGAAAACATTTTTTTAGTATCAATGATGGGTCGTGACTTTCCTTTATTATTATTCGATATTATTTAAAAGGTAAATTTATTTCAAGACTTGTCAAATAAAACATTCTGCATAGAAAACGTTTCTTCATCAGATAAAATGTCACCTTGTACAACTAATGCAACATATTGTACATTTTCTTTGTCGTGTTCTTCATCATATGGAAATTGGATATTTTCAATATACACATCTAATAAACCATATGTTTTTCTTCCTCTTGTTGAGAATTGACCCTTTCTTTTTACTTGTAATTTGTGAGGGTTTTCTAGACTTCCTTGAGGAGGATTCCTTTCTCCATCATCACTAGAATTGTTACTTGGGGTTTTTGTTTTTTGGGATGTTGTAGACTGAGGATTTACGTTAGGTAAAATACTTCCGTGAGAAACAACAAGTAAATGAGAATTTATTTCACTTGAGGGTTTCCCTCTTTGCTTGTGACCTTCAATAGTGCTCACAATGGTTTCTATGTTGCCATAATATTTATTAACACCATGAATAGGGGGGTCAGGTTTGTCACCCTCTTCGTCTCCAAATATGAGTGTATTGATCATTGTGGGGCTAATCCCAACTGATACCATGCGATTATAAAAAAGGTTTTTAGGGTAAAACCCTTTGATCTCTTCTGCAAACTTCAAATTAAACTGGTCAAAGTAAGAGGCATATTCATCAATTTTGGTTATTTCTCTTAAGAGAAATTCTCCCACTTTCCAAGGCAGAGGAATAGACTATTTTTTCCTTCTCTCATAGAAATCATGAAACCAAAAATTATACTTCCTTTCCACCTCTATTATAAACAATTTATCCGACACATAATAAGGGAGGTATATATTATTTTCATGAGAACAAAAAATCCTGATGATGTTGTAGTTATCCATTTTCTCTAGAATTCCCTTTTTATCCAAAAAGCTTGATGCTTCCAATGAAATATTGGAAGTATCTTCCCCAAAAATTAATTTATTAAATTGAGATACAAAATCATTGTAAACTTCATAAAAACAATGGATAACTTTCTACCTCCAGAGAGCTTGATACCACATAGTCACAGGGTCAACCTTTGAATTTACCCTTTTTCCAACACTCAGACCTTTAAAAATATGACAATACATGATAGAAAATAACAGATAAGATTCCATATAAAACTTTTTCTCGCTTCTAAAATTCATTAACGGTACAAAAATTTCATTCGATATGATATTTTCCCAATCGAAAAAAACATTCTCCTGAATTGTAAAATATAAAATATACAGGGTTAGTCTGGGACTAGTTGTTGTAGAATCTTGACAAGTAACTCTAGAAAACAACCAATAAAATTCTAGATATGGGTCCTTAAAATAACTAACCTTGATTCTAGATAGGTCTTCCAACATCGTAGTAGGGTCTTGTATATATTCCTACAGGATCTCAATTCCATTATTTTTCCCTCTAAGAAAATTTCTGGCATCTTCTCATTTGTATGTTAAGTTCGATTCTAGTAGCTTTAACATTTTATTGAAGACTGGAGGCGCCAATGAAATAGGGGAGCCTCTTTATTGAGGAATAGTTCTTATATTCTAATTTTTTTTGTCAATGCACCAGGTAACAATATCTTTGCATTCAAAAATCTTAGGGACACAACCAATAACAACTATTCATGATGTCTAAGCTTTATTATTATTCCTATTTGGAAGCGTTGAATAATAATCATATGCCCTCGACCAATGATAATTTGGATATTCTCTGGTGAGTATATTTAAGGTATCCCTGCATAAATGTTGTCTTCTTTCAACCATCTTCAACAGATTGACAAACTTCTTCGTAATGCCACTCAGAACAATAAAATAATATTTTACGTTAGATCCTTGTTTGAAAACATTAACCTGGAATAAATGAGATTTGTCTCGATAGAAACATCATTAATAACGACCTTTTCAGAATTTAATTTAGAAATTGAGTTCGTATATTTAGCATTTAATATGACTTGAGAATTGTGAAAAGGAAGGACACGTCATGACGGGGTAACAGAGTGGGAGATTTCAAATGAGAATGTGAGTCTGTGAGTCCACCATGATTGAAAAAATGGCTATGTATGGATTCTTGTCAGATGAACTTGTGAGGATGAGAGATACAAAGAAATGAAAAAATGAGTCTGTGAGTCCCAAAGATGAAAAATAAACTAAGTGTTGGGAAGAGGTCAAGAGAGAAAAGTGATATGTTGTGATTCTGTGAATCTACCAACCCGCGAATGAAAAATAAACTAAGTATGCAAAAGGTATAAGTTATGGGGGTAAGATATGGCAATCAAAATTAAGGGAGGGAAATATACTTAGGGAAAATACAATTATATAATAATAAAAATAAGGAAGAAGTTACAAGGTTCAACATGTCTCTTCGGATCCATGAATCCATCTGAAAAGACTGGTAAAACTCCTTGAGGGAGGGTTGGTAGTGTATGTTGTTCTCCTTGTAGATTAACTGGTTTGGACCTAGCCCTTATTCTTGGAATTCTTAGTTTATCATTTATTTCTATTTTTTCATTTCAAATGTCATTTCTTTCTTCTCTATCCCCCATGATTAGGGTTTGACTTGTTTCTGATTTCGAACTTTGACCAACTTCATGAAGCCAAAGTTTCTTACTTTTAATTCTTATTAGTGTACCTTTGTAAGATTCCATTTTTTATTAGATTCACAAATGTCTTATTTACCTTAAGGATATTTCTCTTTATCCCCCCCCAAACAAGAGTTTCCCAACATATTTCGATCTCTTCTCGACTTTTTTTTGTTGTTAACACCAAATCATACAGTTGATGCAGAATACTTCCTTGATTTTTGAGTCCCTCTTGTGATTGAGTTTGATTCGATTATGGTTGATTCATTAAGATTCTTGGTCCGTGAAACCAACCTTTTGTTCCTCCCCAATGGGATCACAAAAAATGTTGAAATTCAGATTGTTCAAAATCTAAAAAAAAAACTCACGAGGATAAATCCCCCTGCATTTTTAAAGAGGTGGTACTCCTCTGTTATTGCTTAAAATGAATTATGAAAAGAATATTTAAATATAAAAAACATATTCACAAAAAAAAGGGTTCCTGAGAGAAGGACCAATAACTTATTCAAAACAAAAATATGATATATTTACAGTACTATACATAAATAAACAAAACATCATATAAAATTAGCATATTCCTCACATCCATCAAAACATAAACAAGATTTGGTCATACCATAAGAAAAAAAAAGATATAAGTCCACAATGTAGAGAAATTTAAATGAGTATCACATTTAAAACTGAAAGATAATATGATAAGAATATTCCAGAAATATTGCACTTAGAAATTCCAAAGTCTGAGAAATCATTAAAGTTATTCTCCAAAACATTTCTCTGGGAGTTCAAAAAAAATAATAGTCTGGTTTTATAATGAAATGTAAAATTGAAATTGAAAGTGTTTGTTCAAATGAACTGGGATGGGACTCTCATGGATCTTTAAAATATAGACCTAGACCTAGAAGAAAAGAGAAAAACAATTAGAAATTGGCTATGAGTTCTCAAAGAACGAAAATACATAAGCTGAATGATTTCTAAGCGAGAAGTATAAAATATGGGGAATTATGAAAAAATGACCACTTGACTTACAATGATGGAATCTCTCATTTCATTTGTTGATTGGGGTTTATTTTATACTTTATTTTGTTGGAATTACATGATCGGTTACAACTGCTTTCTCTTGATCTAATTAAATCTTCTTTAACCAATTTTCAATATATTCTCTCATTGGTGCAACTGTTATTTCTTGTCTCACTTTAAAATCAAATAATGAATTTTCAATATCTTTAAAATCCTTCAAGATTTAATGGAGGGTATTGTCAATATCAATATTTTTGTTCAAATAACAGACCAACCAACTCTCTACCTCTGTTTCTGAATATTCAATTAGGTTGTTGAAATGTTTTGCTGATGCAATCTTTAACGAGTCCAACTTTTCTTCCATTTGTCCCTTTGATAAGATTATTGAATTCATAATTAAGTGAGGGTCCTCCACATCTTCAGTCGACCCGACTATTTCTAACTCAATCAAATTTAAATATAATTCACCCCTTTTTACACTTATGACATCACATTCAACCAACATTTCTTTCAAAATTTTAATTCTCTTGAGCTAGCATGCCTTTAATTGTTTTAATCAGATTGCCAAAGGAAAATCCTCTTCTTTTCTCCGAAATTCACTAAGAATTGAAAATTTTGCAATAAAAGTTGAGATAGATCCTTTATAAAATTCTCCATCATTTTCTATATCTGCTTGAAGATACTACCTGAAATATGTCATTCTTGATTCTAAAGAGACAAAGTTGGTTGCTAACCCCTAGGTTTCAAGAATCAAGGTCTTTCTCTTTTGGATGTTTTCATCGACATATCTCCTGATAGAAGCTAGAAAACTTAATGTTCCTTTTAATATCAAGATTTATTATGGTCTTCCTTCAAGATTTCTCAAGGGTTGTATGGTGGCGATATGACTATAAAATAGTGGTGGGGGCATTAGGGTATTTTTCAATTCCCTATCTCTATCTTTTAAAATTGCATTTTTATTTTCTATATCTCCAATTGACATTTTTAAAGCTTCTCCTCTAGCCTCATGAAATTCTATGACTTTGGAGGGTGGAACCCATTGATAGTTAAATTTGAATTCCATTTTTCTTAAATTTTCTTATTTTTTGAATTGATCTTTTCAATGACTAACTTTCCTAAATTTTTATTGAATGTAGCATGATGTAGGGTAAGATACTCTTCTTCAAATATGATTGACTCTTGAGTAGCCAATTCTCTTGCAATTGTCACACTTCCTTGTAGTCTTTGTTCTTCACCTACAAATTCTATTTCTTCAACATTGACATCGCGTTCCATATCTTCCGAGACATTTTCATTTCTAGGTACATGTATTCACTTTCACCCTCTTTATTTGTACCTCTCTTCTTCTTATTGGAAATTGGGAGTTTTTGTGGCTTCTCAAGATTTCCCTTAGGAGGGTTTTGTTCTCCTCCGTCATCAAAGTTATCCATCAAAGACTTTCTTTGTTCTTGAATTAAACTTCGTGGTTTTCCTTTAGATGGGTTGATTTTCTTAGAAACATTTGGGGACCATGAACTTCTCTCATTTACAATACTTCCTCATTGTCCATGTTGATCATCAATATTGATTACTGTCTCAATATCTTCTTGCAATATTTACACAAGTAACCCTTGAGGGTTTTGACTACCACCTTTATTCTCCAAATAATAATGTTTTGACAAATGACATGTTATATCCTACATATTTCATGCGTGTCATAAATAACCGATTAGGGTCAAAACCCTTGATTTCATTTTCTTTCTTTAGATTGAACCAATCAAATTGAGTTGAGATTTCATCAAGATAGGCAATGTTTTTTACAATTATTTCCCAAATTTTCCATGGTAATGGGATGAATTATTTTGTCCTTTACTTGTTAAATACGTGAGCCCAAAATATATACTACTCGCATATCTCAACTATAATTTTTTTATCATAAACATAGTATGGTATATATGAAGGCTTGTCATGTGAATGATAGATTCTAATAACACTAAAATTCTTCATGGCTTCAAAACTTCCTTTCCTAGCTAAGAAAGATGTATCTTCCAAGGCTAATCTTGATGTCTTGGGTCCATGAATTAGCCTTTCGAAAGAATATATATAAGCGTTGTGCACTTCATAGAAGTGATATGCGGAATTTTGTTTCCAAAGTGCGGGGTACCACGTTTGCATAGGGTCAAATTGACAGTTAACCTTTTCATCCAAGGGTAGGCCATCGAACACATGACAACAAGTCACAAGGAAAATCAACTGTGAAGACATATAAAACCTTTTATTCTTTTAGAAATTTCCCAATTGAAAAGATAACTCACTTGAAATAATCCTGGTCGGGTTGAAGATTTCATTCTCATGAATTGAGAAATACAGTATGTACAAAGAAAGCTTAGGAAAAATAGCCATAAATTATTGTCCAATTATTCTGGAAAATAACCATGCCATTTCTCGATATGGGTTCTTAAGTGAACATACTTGAGTGTTTGAGAGGTCTTCAGGAAAAATTATTGGATCTTCAAGGTAGTCTTGCAGAAGTTTGGATCCTCCTTTCTTTGTCTTCAAGAAATATTTATCTTCGACACTCTTGAAAATCATTGTTGGTTTAGGAAGTCTGAACATCCTTTTAAAACTTAAGGGAGATAAAGAGATGGGCGATTCTTCCTATAACTAAATAATTATCCATTCCTTATCAAACCTGTCAATATACCATGAAATTAGTTCCTTTAAATCATAAAATTCTGGAACACAACCCGCCAATGCAATTTCTAATGTCCAAATCCTGTTTGAATTATTTTACGGGGGTGGTAATGTAGAATAATACTTGTAGGCTTGTGACTATTGAAATATCCGGTCTTCTCATCCTAAAATATTGATAGTATATTTGCAGAACTGTTCTTTTCTTTGAGTTTTCATACTTAACCAAGGTGACGGACTTAATGAGCATATTTTTCAAATTGGTATTATTAAAATACACTTGTTTACTTTAACATGTTTTGGGGCTCTTAATTCAAACATTTAAAATTCTAATTGGTATTAACATTTATAAGAAGTTGTCTCAAGAAAATAGTCATTAATAATTGTATTAACACCTATACAAGTGGTAGTCATTTCCGAAAAGTATAATTTAATGCATGTTAGGAAACGTGACATGACAAGATGTAAAGTGTCAAGGTGTGGTAGACGATTGGGAGAGAAGATGAGAAGAACAAAAAAATGATTGGGGTAAGTGGGGTTATGGAAGGATTCGAGCACTGAGATGATAGAAAAAATAGATGGTTGGAGGATCGAAACAAGTGGACGATAGGTTGAACATAACAATGATCAATCGGGACAATAAAAAACTTGGAGAATTGGGACTGTTCTCTACACCCATGAGTGAAAATCTCATTCAAAAATATTCTAATCATGGATAGTGAAAAATGGAGGCAGTGGATATTTGATAAATGATATGCAGGTCGCAGAACTTCGAGATAGCAACACAATATATTAGGAACCCATTATGATATCAAAATTTTCTAAGTATGGTGAAAATTTTGGAATGGCCTATACAAGAAGGATTAAATAAGATTTATCAACACTGTAGGTAAACAACCCTCCACCATTTGTTCCAGGCCTACAATCCTAACATGATCATGCTACAGGAAACTATGTGTGTTGGAAGCAAAGTAGTTGAAATTTTATCTCCTTTTCTTAGAAATTGGAATTTCTATTTCTTAGATGTTGATGGGCATTATAGGGGCATCCTTACTACATGGAAGTAGAATATTAGTGTTAGATAAACACATTAAATTTCTACAAGAATTATTGTGGAAGGTGAGGCAAAAGAACTAGGTAAAGTTTTTAGATTCCTTAGCTTCTACGGGCCATATTAGGAGCCTGGAACCTATTGGGATAATATACGAGAACAAGGGTTATTGTAGGGTGATAATCACATAATTGGAGGTGATTTAAACTTAACATTGAATGATTGTGAAGTTTGGGGTGAGTTGGCTAGGCCAGATTCTTTGGGGCAATATTTTGTGTCCTTATTTGAGGAGGCCAATTTGGTGGATGTTATTCTTGTAAAGTTGGTCCCGACCTAGCACAATGCTAGAAGAGGATTTGTGACCATCTCTAAACATCTTGACATATTTTTATTGGCAGAAGGATTTGGAATTTCTTTTTGATATAGACCATATTAAGGATATTGACCATATTAAGGACTTGGAAGAGAAGGAATTGTTTTTACTAGACATGGAGGAAAAGACTTGGCATCTTAATAGTTGTTCTACCTAGATGGCTGAAGGAGACAACAATATGATGTTTTTCATAAATATGTGAACTAGAGGGAATATATTAATACTGTTTGGGAGATTGCTTGATATGATGGTTCACGAGTGTCCTCATTCAAGGATATAAAATAGGCAGGTAAGGAATTTTTTCAAACACTATTCAAACAACCTAATACTACCCATATAGTGGAGAAAATGAAAATAATCAGGTTGTTTTCCATGTATTTCGATGACAAGATGAATGATAACATAGAAGTTGTAGTTTCAGTGGAAGAATTGCAAGTGATAATATTATCTTTTAAGTGAGATAAGAGTCCAGTACCTGATGGTTAGACGATGGAATTTTATATTTCCTTTTTTTACCTTCTAAAAGATGATATGTTGAGGGTGGTGGAGGAATCCAGGAAGTCAGGTCAGATGTTAGGAACTTTAAATTTAACCTTCATAACCTTGATTCCCAAGAAAAATAATTCTTGGTCCTTTGAGGATTATAGACCTATATCACTGTGTAACGTGGTTTAAAAAATCTTAGATAAAACTACTAACGAGTTGATATTGTATAGTGTAGCGTATCTCAGAGCAATAATTTGGTTTCTTATTTAACCAATAGATTTGTGATAATGTAGGTACCTCTCATGAAGGATTGAATTCCTTAAAACATAACAAGATCTTAGTTGTAGTTATGAAACTTGACATTTCTGAGGTCTATGATAGGATGAATTAGACTTTTCTATGATTGGTCTACTATAGGTTGGATTGAGACTGTCAACAGTGAATTGGATAATGGGTTATGTATCCTTAGTCGATTTTGTAGTACTCATTAATGGATCCCCTTCTCTCTTCTTCAAATTGTTCAGAGGGTTGTACCAAGGCTTCCCTTTGTCTCTTTTTTTATTCTTATTAATTGCAAAAGGTCTCAGTAGATTGATAATATCAACAAAGGAGGATGGGAACATCTGAGGCATAAAGGTAGCATAACATATTTTTTTAATGCACTTACTATTTGTGGATGACATCTTGATTTTTGGGGATGGTTCCTTACGAGTTTGGAGGGATTAGAAAAGGATTCTCAATACCTATTGTCTATCCATTGGGATGGATATCAACCCCAACAAATCATCCTTGATGACAAATGAATTAGATCAGGGTAGAGAAGCTCATATCAAACTTTTGTTTCCTTTCAATTTGGGGCATTTAGAGAGAGGAATCAAGTACTCCAGATTTTTTTTAAAACCAAATTATTATAGAAGGGTGGAGTACTAGATGTGGATTTACAGGAAAATCAAAGAGAAAATAGTATGTTAGTGTTATAAATGGTTGTCCTTGGAAGGGAGAGTCAAACTAGTTACTTTAGTACTCCAAAGTATCCCTGCATATTGGTTATGATTGGCCCACATCCCTTGGTGCATTCTGGATAAATTCAGAAAAATAATGTTTTAGATTCTTATGGTTGGGAAAAAAGTAGAAGGAAGGTATGCCTTTGGTGAAGTGGAGCTCTATATCCAAACCAAAGGAAGTTGGTGGTTAGGGTATTAAAAATATTTATTTTTTCAGGAAATCCCCGACGGCTAAAAGCCTTTGGAGATTATTGTTTAATAATGTCTTATGGCGTAATATTATGCGTCACAAATATATTAGGGATCATACACCTGAATCTTGTATCTACTCGGAGAGCCATTCTACAAAGGGTGCATCGAATGTTTGGAAAGGGTTGTTAAAGGCTATTTTGCTTGTTAGAAAGTGGACAACCTGAAAAATAGGAAGGGGAGTCAAGGTGCATCTAGGACTTGATCCTTGGGTAGGAGCACCTATAGAGTATAAAAAATCCAATGTTTAGATTCAAACCATGAAGGCTAAAGGTATTAAAACTATTACAGATGTTGGAATCATGGGCACTTTTCAGGGTTGGATGAAATCTTGGCTTAACACGAAGGGTCTTGACCTTCATGACAAGGAATCTCGAGAATGGAGTAACTATGTGACCCTTCTCTAGTATAGTGAAATATCTCTACAAGATGTTGAGGACAAGTCTTTGTGGCATGGAAATAATCATGCGAATCCTTAACTATGAAATTGGGGTACGAGGCCTGGATATCAGACGATATACCAAGAGACAAATGCTAGTGGTGGGGAATAATTTGGAAGGTGGTTTCTCCTTTGAATATCTGGTTATTCACTTGGATAGCACTTTCAAATAAAAAATTAACATGGGATAATGGACATAAGAGGGCTTGGTAGGGTCCATGTTGATGGATACTATGCAAAAATGTTGAAGAACATGTGCACCACTTATTTATCTATTGTCCATATTCACAAGTTGTGTCAAATGATGTATTATCCTCCCTTTCTTTCCTGGGGCAATGGGTTCAGGATTCTTTGTTGAGTTGTTTTGAAGAATGGTTCAACAATGCATTTCTTAACAATTTTAGAAGTCTTCCTTTATACACCATTTGGAACATCTGGTTGGAGTAAAAAGAGAGAATGTTTGAAGGAAAATCTCACTTTTAATCCCTGGTTGCTTCTAATATAAAGGATTTTTTTAGAGAAAATCAAAAGGAACCTAAATTAAAGGCAGTGAGAAAAATTAAAGAGTCGATTATAAATCAAGAAGTAGCTTGGGGTTTCTTAGACAGAGTAATCCAAGGGACACTAGGCTCTTGCAAAGTGGGAGCAATTTTGTTTCTTGCAAATGATCACTATTTTAAACTCCAACTTGGCATGGGTCAAGGTTCTAATGCTTGAGTTCAACTCTGTGTTTTCTCGTGTTTACTAAAGTATGTAGTGGGGAAAGGAATCACATCTCTATAGGTTAGTGGGGACTCCAAAATTCTATTCGATTGGTATAAAGGTCACTACTATATATCTAATATAATTTTGCAACCTTTAATGCATCAAATCAGAGAGATTTGGAATGAATTTGATTCCCTTTAAGTTGAGCATGTATAAAAAGAATATAATCAACTAGTGGATGACCTATCAAAGGATGCCATTATTCTTTAGTAAGAAACTCTATTTTATGTTGGCGTGTGTGTAACAACCCTAGTTGAACAAATGTTTAAGGATTATTAAGTAAAAATTAATTAGGGGATTAATCGTCTTAATATGGTATTAATTAAACATGATAGGTATAATAATACTAATTAAATAATTATTAATTAATTAATGGTTGCAATTTGATTAATTAACTACCTATTACATTTAATAACATGAGTATTAAATTTAATAGATTAATAAGTTATATTGTTTAAATTAAAAGGTTACATACACGAAAAGGGATAACTTATTAATTACGAGAGGATGAAATAATAAAGGAAAGGATAAGGGGCATTAACGAGGAGTAGGTAAGGA
>SNQJ01S0138654.1:0-37259 GCA_010110895.2 Picea sitchensis | reverse complement strand
GCCATACCTCAAGACCTAATAAATAATGCATTAGGCCAAGGTCTTTCATCTCAAATTCTACAATGAGCTTCTTCTTACATTCAGTGATGAGATTTTCTTCTCCAGTTAAGAATAAGTTATCCACGTACAACAAAAATATAACAAGATCATCATTCATAACCTTGAAGTAGAGTTTAGAATCTTCTTTACTCTTGGTAAATCCCAAGCTCATCAGAAAACTGTCAATCCTTCCATACCAAGCTCTAGGAGCTTGCTTCAATCTGTACAGATCCTTCTTCAACTTGCAGACATGAGTCTTCATGTCTTCAACTTCAAATCCTTGAGGTTGTTCTATATACACTTCTTCTTCAATGACACCATTTAGGAAATCTGTCTTTATGTCCATCTGGTGTAACTTCCACTTCATCTTAGCTACAAGTGCTATGAATGTTTTGATTGAAGTGTATCTGGCTACAGGAGCAAATGTCTCTTCATAGTCAATGCCTTCCTTTTGAGAAAAGCTACGAGCGACAAACCTTGCTTTATACTTCTCAATGCTTCCATCAACATCATGTTTTATTTTGAAAATCCATTTGGAAGATACCACATCCTTGTTCTTCGGTCTGGGAACTATTTCCCATACATCATTCTTTATGATGGATTGGTATTCTTCTGTCATGGCATATGACCATTCTTTCTTCTGAATGGCTTCTTCAGATCAGGTAGGCTCCTTCTCTAAGAGATCACACATCAAATCCATATCACTGGAGAATGGCTTAGGTCTCTTCACTTGTTTCATGGTTCCTTCAGGGACACCATACTTATCTCCATATTGAATAAGTTCCCTTTCCCAAGCTGGATTTATCTTGTGGGAGATCATCATATGGGGAGGCTCTTGAAATTCTACTATGTCATGATCTTCTAGAATTTCCTCATCAGGGGAAGTTATGACTTCCCTCACTGGTTCTGCAACTCTGGGAGCTACAGGTTCCTATTCATATGCTTCTTCAAGCTGGCATCTTCTTGATTTATTGAGTGCCGCATCTACTAAACAACAATATTTCTGTGGGGTGGTTTCTTTTGAGGATTTAGAGGATCCACAATATTTATTATCGGAGGTTGATGTTTCGATTCCATATCAGGACCTATCATCATGACATCTAAGCCTGGGTAAAGATAAATCTGAAGAGCGTAGATAAATAGTGACCCTTGTTATCTGTAAGGTCACATCCCTGCTGATATCAATATTATGGTGACCTGGTATATAAACTCTGAAGGGCTTGAAGACCTCACAGTATCCAACAAATATTCCCTTCTTTCCTGAAGGGTCCAACTTGTTTCTCTTCTCTTTTGGAATATGTACAAATACTGGGAAACCAAATATTTTGAGATGGCTTACTTCTAGATTCTTTCCGAAGAACATCTCTTCAGGGGTCTTGAACCCAAGTGCACTATGGGACAATCAGTTTTGTACATATACTGTTGTTTTTGCTGCTTCTTCCCATAAGCACATTGGAAGATCTTGATCATGGATCATGGTCTTCACTGCTTCCATTATAGTTCTGTTCTTCCTTTCTACTACACCATTTTGTTGAGGATTGTAGGGAGTGGTGAGCTCCCTCTTGATCCCGACATCTTTGCAAAAGTTTACAAACTCTTTTGAGGTGTATTATCCGCCATTATTTGACCTGAGTATCTTGATCTTTCTTTCAGAAATATTCTCTAGCAAGGCTTTGAATTCCTTGAATTTACTGAACACTTCATCTTTTGATTTCAAAAAGTAAACTCAGGTTTTACGAGAATAGTCATCAATAAAATATACATAGTATACATACCCACTGATGGAGGATGATGGCATTGGGCCAAACACATCTAAGTGAATGAGTTCTAAGACTCTTTCTTCTTTACTGTCTCTCTTCGGAAAGGGTTCTTTATGTTCTTCCCTTGTGCACATCCATTGCACACACCTTCATGGTCAACCTTGAGTTCTGGTAGACCTGTGACTGCCTTGCATACATATGGTAATGCCTTGTAGTTGATGTGGGATAATCTTGTATGGCAAAGTTCACATGGATTCTCAATGGAATGAGTCATGGCTGCTTTTGAGTGACCCTTTAGCTTGTACAAGCCACCTTCTTCTTTTCCAATAACGATTGCTTCTTTCATGGTTTTTTCTTTATCCCACATAAGAACTTCTCCATCTATAAATGCAACTCTAAAGCCTTTCTTTTATAAAGTTAATATGGAGAGTAGGTTCTTTGTCAAACCTGGTACATAGAGTACATCCTTCATCTTCATTGGAGTCCCTAAATTCAGCTTGTAGTTTGATTCTCCTACTCCCTTGATAGGGTATTGATAATCATCTCCAAGTGTAACTTTATGAAAAAACTTATTTTCTGAAAGGCAAGAGAGAATGTCTCTTTGACTTGTCATGTGCTTGGAAGAACCACTATCAATGAGCCAAGTGTCCTCTCCAGGTGATACTGATCCTGAGAGGGTTGAGATTAAGACATAGTCTTCAATTCGTTCTTTTATCATATTTGTGGGTGTCTCTTCATATTCAACTGCATGGGCATGATGACTCTTGTTTTTCCTCTCGTATTCTTCTTGTCTAGTTGGACAATGTCTTGCAATGTGTCCCATCTTGTCATAATGGTAGCATTGGTAAGATGAGAAATATCTTTCTTTTTTTTGTCCTTTCTTCTAGAATCTCTTTGGAGTCTTCTTTGAATACACTTGAGGAATCAAGTGATCTTTGATAGAATCTGCAA
The DNA here is from genome assembly GCA_010110895.2 of Picea sitchensis. Taxonomy (NCBI): domain Eukaryota; kingdom Viridiplantae; phylum Streptophyta; class Pinopsida; order Pinales; family Pinaceae; genus Picea; species Picea sitchensis. The sequence goes on along the minus strand of SNQJ01S0138654.1, from coordinate 34,509 downwards.
TGATTCTTTTGTCCCTAATTGTGTCCTTTTGGTCCTTTGCTTTAGTTGCAACATCGGCGGGTTCTGGTACATCTTTTTTTTTAATGAATCTTGCTAGGTCATTCTCTTCAAGAATGAGTCTGATCCTATACTTCCAGGCACAAAAATTTTCCACACCTTCTATCTTGTCAACAAGCTTAGTGCTTGTAGACATCTTTTACCCTGAGATTAGGAAATTGACCGAAAAATGAAAGTGCTCAAAATTGAATTTTGAACTTACTAGGAGGTGCGCTTGGCTGAGGCGAGTAGCCTGATGTGGTTAGATTTCATAAAATCCAACTTTTACCCCTTCAAACTTGATCATCATATTTCTGGACTGGTGCTTTTGGTTTTCTGGTACTTCTGGTTTTCTGGTACTTTGGTACTTCTGATTTTCTGGTACCTAGTGAAAACTAGGGATTTACTTTCCAGGAGATATAGCCACTGAAAAGGTGCACTGATGATGCTAAAGTGTTTCTTGAGGACGGGTGCACTTTTCTAGATGGATTTGGGGATAAAATTCTTCTTCAATAAAAAGCCCTAATTTGCATGTACAACAACAATGACGTTTTTCTTCTTCTTGTGAAAGATGCTCTCTTGAGTTTAGCTTTGATACCATGTTAAGGTTTAAGTTATTATTATGTTTCTTTTTTATTCACTAGATAACCATAACATACATAGGATCACTGAGAAATACACAATCACAAGAGACACATCATTTATCCTGGGAAACCCTCATGGGGGAGAAAACCCAACAAAAACTTCCTTAATATAGATAACCAATACAATGACAAGAGAATAAACCAAACAATATAGAAAGTCCTCTCCCAAGAATGCAGCTCTCTTTATTTTCCTTCTTCTCCAACTGCAGCTCCAAACTTGCACTCTGATGAAGAAGTGAGTGAATGAACAAATGAGGCGCTAACCTCTCTTATTTATACAATCTGGAAGGTGTGAACTGAGGTGTCTTTTCACTGGCAGGGACGACTTCTCATTCTGGGTGGTTATAACCACTTTAATATATTCTGTGCACCGAATTCTCACTTAGCCTATTACAATTAGGGTTTGACCAATATGCAAAAGGGGATTTGGTCATTTACAATACCCAACATGATCAATCCACAAAAGGGGATTGATCTAATGAATAATACATCAATAATAAATAGGGTACTCTTTTCATTTACAATATTTCAACATGCAAATAGACGAAAGCCAGAAACTATTAAATTACTGTGTCAAAACTATTAAATTATTGTTAAATTAATTACTATGTCTTGGAAAGATTTCGAATAAGCGAAGCCAGAATTGTTAAATTACTGTGTCGAAACTATTTTAATAAAAGACAAAAATTTACCTGGACCGGATGACGCTCGCAGCTCCAACACCCGCCTGCTCGCAGCTCCAACGTCCACATGATTACCTGTCCGCCTGCCCGCAACGATGATGTGCAACACTATCGCCACAATTGCGCTATTGCGCTATCGCAACTCCACTATTCAGCCGCAACACTATCGTTCGACTGTGCTATCGCCAACATAATCAACTAACACAACAACTATCACCAACACTATCAACTAACCACGACCACGCTATCGCCAACACTATCAACTAACCAACAAATCAGAAAAACCATAACAGTCGTGATGTGCGGGTAATATATAAACCTCTTTTCGACCGAAATATGCTTTCGGCCGAAAATATGTTACCGGATGAAAAAAATCCGTTCAACTAAAATTGTACACGAAAATCGAGGGCGTCATCATGGTACCATTCGATTTGACCTTCAAAGGTTCGGCCGAAAAAAAAGAACTTTCGATCAAAAAAAATATTAGTTCGACTGAAAAAAGGTCTTTTGGAATTTTGGAGATCTGATTCTCACGAAAGTGTTACCCACCTTCATGAATTTACCCATATGTTTAAAAACAACACATGGAAAATGGTTGACGATGTTGAGAACACACTAATACTAAGAGGGGGGGTGTGGTGAATCAGTACAAGACAAATTTTTACTTTTTCAAACATTCATCAACCATAAGAAGACAATCACATATGAAATCCATTAATTGCAGAACATGGAACACAATATTTATGTGGAAACCCTCTCGGTAGAAAACCACAAAACTTCTCTTTATAATTCTTTGTAGGCACCAACCTATTCATACAAATATTTGTAAGAAGATACCTACTAGAGACACCAATACCCATTGGTACAAATCTTGGTAGGAACCAACCTACTCTTACATATCTTCGTAGACACCAATCTACTGGAGACACCAATCCCCACCGCTAAGCACCAACTTAGAAAGATACACCAATCTCTTTGTTTGAGCGACACCAACCTACTCCTACAGATATTCTAGACACCAATCCCCACCACCAAGCACCAACTTAGCAAGAGACACCAATAGCTTTGTGTGCGTTGCACCAACTTTCATCGAGTCTACTTGCTACTTCTGCCTACATCAAGTCTTCTTATTACTTTTGCCTTCACCAGGTCTACTCATTGCTTCTACCTTCACCCGGTCTACTCACTACTTCTTCCTTTACCGAGTCTAACCAAAATTTGAATTTCCAAATGGTAACTTTCCCAGAACTTGTTGTTTTGGACCTCTTCCCAAGAACGGACTTGTACAACATGCCACGTATCCAATTTTGAAAATCTGATTCTGAAATTTTTACCTGAGGGACTATTGTATGTCTCCCATGTTCTCTGAAATTTTCACACTTTGAAGAGTCCTAGAAAATATGTTATAGTGAAAATTTCAAACTGACATGTTTGAAACCGATCTCAGGACCATTCAAAAACCCTAGCTTCCATAGAGCATATCTCAGAAAGAGTGAACCAACTTCTGAAATCTTTAGCTAAGGTACTTTTGCATGTCTCCTTTGTTCTGTAAAAATGTCACAGTCTGAAGAGTCCCATAAAAGAAGTTTTAGTAAAAMTGCCAAAATGGCATGTTTGAAACCGGYTTCAGGAGAAATTAGGAACCCTAACTTCCACAAAGAATATCTCAGAAAGTACAATGAACCAACATCATAAATTTTTACCTGAGGTACTTTTGTAGGTCGACTTTGCTCTGTAAAACATTAACAGTCCAAAGAGTCCCAGAAAAAAATTTATAGTGAAAATTCCAAACTGACATGTTTGAAATTGATTCCAAGAGCATTCAGGAACCCTAAATTCCACAAATTATATCTCCGAAATTATAGCGAACCAACATTTGAAATTTTGACCACATGTACACAGAGATATCTTCATTTCTCTAAAATTTTGAAGGTCTGAAACGTCTTAGAAAATAAGTTATATAGAAAGTTCCAAGTTGACATGTTTGGAATTGATTTCAAGAGCATTCAAGGACCCTAACTTCCATAGGGCATATCTCCGAAAGTATAGCCAACTGGCATCTGAAAAATTTACCACATGTACACCACGATCTCTCCTCCATCTCTTCAAAAATGATAAGTATATTATATAGAATAGTATCAAACTCTCAAAAGTGTATTAATAAGTGTAATAGTGTTTGTAGGTTGACGCAATTGATTGTTATTTTGATCTAGACCTCTCAAAGCACACACCAACTAGGAATGGGTGGTTTTCTTTCAAAAGCCAAGTCAAGACAACGATATTTGTTTTAAGCGATGGTAGGTCCCATGTGGTTGACAAGCACGGGATGCCTAACTACAATTGATAATGATAAAAGGTCTACATTAAAAAATATTATTTTCATTCTTGTTTAAGTAGAATTTTTTTTTCATGGTGTCGCAATGATATATTCATAGGTGATAGTGTCCAATATTGACTATGGTGTCATTTTTATTTAGTGAAAATATATGAACATATTTCTTCTCAATATTATTCTCTTTTGAGTAGGATAAATATGGTCGTTGGTGTACTTACTATTAAGGACGTTGGGATGGGATATGTGCAACACGTTTTGCAAGGGAGCAATACAATGAGATTCTTGACAAAAGCAAACTTTAGAGAGTAAGTAGAGTGTTGGAACTTGTGCATGCATAGTTATGTTGTCCAATGAATTCACGATTAGGGTGCCAAGTATTTTCTACTTAATTATGTTTTTCACAGAAGATGCAGGTTTATTTTCATGAGGAAAAGTCAACTATTTTAGGTGTATTAAGACATACAAGATTGTGGTTAAAATGTAAACCCAATAACGAAATAGGGTTCTCTAGTCAAATATTGGCGAGAAGTCTATGGAAAATGGATTTTATGACTTAATATAAATAAAGAGGGAATACAGACGCAAGATATTGATGGTGAATGAAACATAAGGTTTATAAAAACTGTGATAAGTATGATCTATTTCTTGAATATGAGTCTCACTAGAGAAGTGATATGAGTCACACTTGAGGAGGAATTGTCCAAAATGAAGCCAAAGGTAAGTCATTTTCAAATATTTATTATTATAGTTTACAAGGTGATTCTAAAGAAAACAAGAGTGAATTGGATACTAGATGTAATAAATTATCGTTTCAATGCATTAAATGTCCAGGAAGGCATTATAGATGCAGGGCATGCCTAAACAATATTTCAAACAAATGTGATCACGTCGTCAAAGGATATAATTATCACAAATCAATATTCTTTGTTAGCCATAGTTTTCATTATTTTATTCATCAAATCGAGGAAACATGTTATTTTGATAGATAGTTTATGCTTATAAGTCTTATATATGGAAACAAGTTCGATATTGCAAGAAAACGGTGTCAAAGCAATATTTGATAAATAGATGGAAAGGTTTGTTAAATGAGGAGGGACATGCTCATATGACAATGAGACCATTGGAGAAAAAACAATTGCCTCTAGATGGAAACACTTTGTCAAACTATGGTAACCAAAATAGCTCTCATAAGTGAACACAATTTTCATGCAGACTCACATACTTATTGCATCCTCCATATTTTGTTGCTAGTCTAATTTCTTTTTATCATAAATAGTGCAATTGTTCCTCCTAACTACACTGCCAAATTGATGGAATGCATTGGACCACTTTGCAACTATGGTGATTGATTTTTATTATCTAAGTACTTAAAAAATATGGGTAGACATGGTGAATGTGAAAACCATACTCTCAACAAATCAAGGGGACAACATGTGGAAGGTCATTACTATATAGATGTTAGGCCAAAAACGTTTTCAGAAACGTTGCATGATTTATAAATAGTTCTTGACCCGACAAACAAAAAAGTTTGCCAACTATGTGTTTGAGGGGMATGATGGAACCAATCGATAGTTTGTCCTATTAGATATTTAAATCGAGTAGAGGAGCTTATCATAGAATATCACATAAATAAGAAAATTCGAGCTAAATGATCACAATATATCATTATAMTACTTTTKTTACACTTACAAAAAATTGTTTTTACCATAACTGATGTCCATGGATGCCCATATATGCATTTAATTGTGATKCCCTTTAATGGATGCTAGCACAATGAAACATTTGAATGTATAAATTTGTAAAAATTATACATATAATACCATGGTGCTTCGGATGAAAATGAGAGTAATAAAATTTATATATGCACATTTTAGTCAAATTTGTCTCAATCATTTAATATAGGCATTTTTAGAATTTTCATAACTATAATATTTTATTATTTGATTTTAACTGATAAATTAAATTTTCCTTGTAGGTGGGGGTTTTTCCTCTTCCGCTAAGATAGATGGTTGGTGCTTAAAAACATCATTCATTAGATGACAATATGGATTTCCTTTTTTAAACTTTTCATTTCCTTTTATTTTAAGTCTATTGCATGAAGTTGTACACATATTCCTCGTGATCTTGAGAGCTTTCTCTTTAATATTTTCATGTCATCAGGAATTTCTCTCCTCCTTGTGCTTGACAATTTTTTTTGTTACTAGTGTTTTTTCAATGGGATTGCATTGTCATATCAACCAATAAGAGCACCCTGGTTGTGGCATTTTCAATGGAAATGTATAAAATTATCATTTTCAACACATTACACTTATTCTCATAAATGTGCAATGTTCATATGATGATCCATTTAGTTAGTTTTGAATTTGGCAGTTTTTTCCAAACTTTTCCCCCTTTTAACTGAATCATGTAGCTCCACATTTTGTTTTATTATGGAATAATTCTTGTCTTCAAATTGTTGAATAAACGTTTCTGTCATGTAGTGCATCAAAATAGAAACACATATGAAAGTATTCAAATTTCATGTAATTTTCATATTTTGTTTGTTTTAGTTATGGATCAACGAAGCATTTGGATTTTTGGATATTAATTAAGTTGACAAAAAATGTTTCCTTCTTGTCATCTGCTCTCCCTCCTATTGTTTTTCCCTTCAAAATTGGTAGAGGAGACCTCCATGCGACTTGGGATATTTTTTTATTTATATTTAATGGAAAATTTTCACCTAGGAGGTTTCATATGGAGGCAATGGATCCATGCACACATTTGATGGAATAGCTCTCACGTTCAAACCTTGGCACTTCTCTCCATTCACATTAGACCAAGGTTAAGCAACATTCTTATGCAAAGCTATGTATATTAGGTTTGTTAATTCTAGAGTAATCTAATCTTGTAGTAGAAGGTCCATCTTTCTTTAAACAAATCTCATAAGAATCTGGTAGAAATTTTAGGCATGAGCATAGTCCCACTATATTCTAAATTTTATGTAGGGTGGAAAGATGCCCTTCAGGGGTTTTCCCAATTTTGAATCGACCCAAATCATTGTAAATTTGGTTGTTATTCCAACGATGAGAACTTTGACTTCTTTTATAGCTAGATTCTTCGCTACAAGATCAGACGATGTCTTCAATAGAATGGTATTTAGACTTTGTTTTTTGAAACATAAACATTATACATTTAAATTTTTTATTCAATCTTAAAAGGAGTGGTGTTTATTCATTAATAATGAGATCGTGTACCAAGGGTTCATTTATATTGTAAATAAGGGAAGATATTTTTTTAGTGATACAATGTGGACTAAATAGGAATGTGACCTTATCCCGAAGGTTCAATTCATAACCCAATGGAAACAATTTTTAAACCATGGAGGACAATGTAAATACATTTTTGATCTGGATTTAGGAGCGAAACGAACTGATTAACACACTGGATACAATAAACATGGAGATATGAAGAATAACACAGATATCCAGTGAACAATATCTTCTATTGAATAATGAAATAGGGTGAAACTGTAAAAATGTAGAACTGAAACACTTGCTCGAATGGTGGTAGTTATCTCTGAGAAGAGATGTGGATGCTACGCACATCTGTCTGAGAAGAATGAATCACAATGAGGCTCTAGAGACATTTTTGATATTACTCATGAATTCCAAAACCCTAGACATCCAAAAACCTAACCCTAGGAGGTGAAACGTCAAAAGTCATGTGGGCTCCTATGGGTAAGTTGGTACCTCAACTTCCCGTGGTTGTAACGTTTTCATACGACCTTTGTTTTAGGCGCGTGATAGCCCATTGGAAAGGTCTTTCAGAGAGATACACATTTGTCTGTCAAACTCTAACTTTGTCCATAGTTTGACTGTGGCAAGCCAAAAAAACATTGTTTAGGCCTCCAAAACGGCCCTGGAAGTACAACAAGATGTGCTGACATGAAAACATACAAAATAAGACAGTTGGATTAAGTGAGAGGCCACCAATATCCACTTGGAATATGTGTAGGGATTCATACAACCCTAGAAGTGTAGAACCCAAAATTACAAAGAAGTACAAAAGAACGTGTTGAACTAAAAATGGACAAGAGGAGCCAGTTGGAATAAGTGGGTGGCCACCAATAGCCAACTGGATCAATCCTCCCCCCTTAGGAAGAAATGGTATCCATTGCGTTGATTTCCCCCATTAGGCGAGGAAAATTCTCTTGGATTTGGCCTCGGGTGAGCCGCTTGCCTTGGTGTAGGAGTTTCTCTGCCTTGACAACCCGATAAAGTTGGATCCTCTATTGGCGAGTGCCCTTGACCTGTGCGTCCACTATCTGATTAGTGGATGCTTGTTCCATGCAGTCAGGGTTGATCTATGTGGGTGTCAGTTGTTCTGCGATCTCTGAGGTGTCCAATAATGGTGGAAAATATGGTTGAAGGAGGTCAACATTGAACATTGGGTGCAGGCCAAGGAAGGGTGGAGTGGTCAGATCCAAAGCATTGCTACCCACGGGCTTGGTGATTGTGTAAGGCCCATAACAAAGTGGGCAGAGATTCTGATGGGGCCCTGTGAGACACTCCTTCTACAAATGTAACCAGACTTTCTCGCTGACTTGAAACTGGCATGGTACCCTGTGTTGATCATAGCACTACTTGTACTTAGCATTTGATTTCTGCAAAATCTTCTGGACCTGTTGGTGGATGTGTTGAATCTGCCCATTGAATCTGCTGGCTTTGTCAATCATAGACTGATTATGGGAAGAGTTTGTTTGTGTGGTGGCAAGAGGAAGTGCAACATCAATGGGTCCCAAGGGTTGGAATCCTATCCCCACCTGAAATGGGTTATGTCCGATGGAGCTATGGAGATCCCTGTTGTAATTTTTTTGAACATAGGGGAGAATCTCATCCCATGTATGTGGATGCTTAGAGTTGTACATGTGCAGGATGTGCACAATCATCCGATTGAAAACCTATGTTTGTCCATTTGTTTCGAGGAGGAAAGCAGTGGATTTTGTGAGCTTGGTGTCCAACAGTGATCAGAGACTTGAACAAAATGTGTTGAGGAACCTGTTGTCCTGGTCGGAGATGATGGTTTGTGGTATCCCAAAGTAGACCGACACTTGTTCGAAGCTTGACATTATCTTCCGTTGTGATATTATTCTTGCAGGCTGTGAGGATGGCCATCTTCGAAAACTGATCAACGACCACAAATACACAGTCATTTCCTTTCTTGGTGGACGAAAGGCAAGATATGTAATCCATTGAGATGGATTCCCAAGGCTTCTCGGTAGTAGGAAGAGGGGTGTATAAGTCTTTCTTCTTGATGGCTGGCTTGTAAATTTCACAAGCAGTGCAAGATCTGATATACTTGCTGATGTCTTATCGAAGTTTTGGCCAATAAAAATGTTTCTAAAGAACGACCACAGTTTTCTCCACGCCAAAATGTCCTGCCATCCGACTGTAGTGGGATTCCCAAATAATCTTTGCATGCTTGCTTGTAGGAACACAAAGATGGCCCAAGTGGCATAACAGTCTGTCCTAAATGTAAAAATTGGTGACAGTCACGCATGTACCCAAGAGCTGATTGTTGGTGGCGAAGTCTAGATCTTGATAATAAAGTTGGGGCCAGTCAGATGCTTCATGTCCACAAGAATGGAACACAGTGGTGAGTGCAGCCACAAGAGGTTGACTTAAGAAGTCAATGACACAAATTTAGATTCTTGTATTATACTTGATGTTGAGATGGAATTGATGCAGGTAGGTGGACCACTTCTGATGGCGATCGTTTTGCAATTTCTCCTGTGTCTGTATGAACTGCAAAGGCTTGTGATCAATGTGTATGATCGTCTCCTTTCCTAGAATGTAACGTTTCCATTGACGACAAGGTTGTACAATGGAATACATTTCCTTCTCATAGGTGGGGCATTTTCGGACAATATCTGAGAGTGTCTCACTATGGTATGCCACCGGATGACCATGCTGAGTGAGAACTAGTCCCACAGCATAGTTAGATGCATCAATCTCAATCTCTAATGGTTGTTGCAGATTAAGAAAGGAGAGTAATAGAGCTGAGCACAACCAATGTTTCAGATCATCGAATGCTCATTGTTGTTTCTTCCCCCACCAGAACTTGGCCCTGCCACCGCCCTTGGTCACCTCAATGAGAGCCCATGCGATATGGGAGAATCCAAACATGAACCATCGGTAGAAGTTGTCTAGTCCGAAGAAGCTCCGAAGTTTGATCAGTGTGGTTGGGGCTGGCTAGTCATGGATGACTTGGATCTTAGATGGATCAACATGTACCYCATGCTCATCAACAATGTATCCCAATTATTGGACTATGTTCATGCGAAAATAACATTTTTCCAAGTTGGCATATAGCTTATGCTATCACAGAGTGCTCAAAACCTATTGAATATGCCACATGTTCTCCTCCCATGTTCTGCTGAAGATGAGGATGTCATCAAAATATACCACCACAAAGGAGTTGGTGAAGGGTCTCAATACATCATCCATCAACCTCATGAAAGTGGCTCGTGCATTTGTTAAGCCAAAGGGCATGACTAGCCATTCGAAGAGACCTTCTTTAGATTTGAAAGTTGTATTCCATACATCAGTTGGTTCGATGGGAACCCGGTGGTAGCCAGACTTTAGGTCAATCTTGCTGAAAAAAGTTCCCCCCTTGAGTTGTTCAAGAAGGTCATCAATATTAGGAATGGGGTACCGGTTCCTGACTGTGATTTTGTTCAAAGCTCTGTAATCAATGCAGATTCGCCAAGTCCTGCCCTTCTTCTCCACCAATATAATCGGGCTCCCGTAAGGGGAGGAGTTTTGTCTGATGTGCCCCTTTTGAAGAAGCTCTTGGATCTGACGCCTGATTTCGTCATTTTCCATCAACGAGCATCGATAGACTGGTCCATTAGGTAGAGGTGCGTCGGGGGTTAGATCAACTGCATGCTTGACTTGGCAGTGTGTCGGTACCCCTGTAGGTGAAGAGAATATGTCTTTGTATTCTTCCACAATCCCATCCACTTGCTTCTATTGCAAAGAGAGGCTCTGTGTAGAGGCCACAGATGCGGCGACGACCTTTTGCTTACTATGAGCACGGATCACAAAGAAGACAAACTTCCCGGTCTGTGAAATGACCTCACTGCATTGCTTAGAAGTGATTAAAGAAATAACGATATTCGACGTTACCTCTGGTATCCTGTACAATTTTCTACCCAAAGTAATAATAACACTATGGGGTCTAGACTCATACACAACATGACGCTTACACAAATATGGTTGTCCTAAAAGAACACCACAAACTTCAAGGGAAGAAATATCACACCGTACCTCATCTTTGAAAGGCTTGATGTCGTAGGGAAGATGAAACTGTTGGCTGAAATAAATATCTCTTCCTTGGCAAAGCTAGTCGATGGTGTAGGCTTGCGAGTGCGGTGTCGCTGGAAGGTCCAGTCACTGAACAAATTCTGCTGAAATCAAGTTCTTCTAACTACCGCTATCGATAATGAAGTGAAGCGGAGCCCCCTTTACCCACATTTGTGAGTGAAAGAGGCGTTCCCCTTCCTCTGGTTCGCTTGGCTAGAATTTGGTGGTAGCGAAAGTGGCATTGGTTTCAACATCGATAATCCGCTTCCCTCCTTCAGGATTTGATTCAGAATAAAAATCGGCCTCCGACTCAAAAGTGAGTGACTTCTTGGAGCAACATTCTTCGGTGTTTTTCCAAGGGATTTTATTGTACTCACACCATTTTCTCGTGTCCTTATTCATCTTCTCATTGCCCTTCTTGAGTTACGGCCTGGACTGGTTGTTCTGAGGGCGACCATCGTGACTTGGTACCTTGTTGTGTGGGTTGGGGCCGCCTTTGCCCTGCTTCGGTTGTGAGGGATTTGCAGATCCAAACTCTCACCTTTTCTTCTTAAATTTCTTTTCGATCTTGATAGCGTATCTATAAGCCGTGCCCAATGAGGCGATGTCCAGAAAAATCCATTTATGTTTGAGTGTATCTATGAAAACAACCTCGGTATTTGAGTATTAGATGATGCTCAAAGTCTTTGATACCCAATATGGTGTGTAGGGTATGGAAAGTATTGGTGAAATACAATACATTCTGCTCCCTTTCTTGACACAGGGTGGCACATCTAGTGTACTGGTCCTCGTAGCTTCCAACAAGGTAATATGGTTCTTTAATGGCATCCCAAAAGGAATCCCATGTAGGGGTTGTTATCCCCCACTTTCAGGGATAACTAGGAGATTATATCTCGAGGCCCACAGGTCCTAGACATGGAGTACCAAGAGCCATATCGACTTGAGCATGGCCCTGAAGGGCCCATATTTTCTCCCTTTCAATGCCTCCACTTTTTCAGTAGTAACAACAACATCCATCACCTTCGGCTTGGTCCTGCATCAAAGACGGTTCTTGCTCCATGAGGTAATGAGTATGGGTATCATGGTATGTGTCACTCTGATCCTCAAAACCTTTGAATATGTTCATTTTATTCCTTTGTTTCTAATGGGTGCTTGGATATTATGCTTGTCCACTTGACCATGTCTAGGGGGAAATGACAGGATGCCCTAACAAGCTTGTGTCCATAGGTTTTGAGTTGCCACTAGGGGGATTTCTGAAAAATCCATTGTCCGTTCCCATCATACATATCACTTTCCATCTTCTTTCCCGCTCACCCATCCCATTACATTGGTCTGGGCATAGGGTTATCCAATCACTTAGGGGTTGTACCTTACCTTGTTGGAAGAATGGGCTAAAGGCATGGGGGGTAAAATCAGCTGACGCCTAAGAATAAAACCTCGAGATGCTTCACCCAGGGATCCTCGAGAAATAAATAAAAATCTTCTCAGCAAGAAACAAAGGGACCCGTAAAAAATAAATCAAGATCTAGTTGAGGGATAGGGGGTCTCATCATGAGTCAACCTATTAGGTCCATGGGTGCCTAACGGTATGACACTACTAGCAGCTGGTTACCATGCCAGGGTAGTGTCTCTTGGTTGCATGGCCAAGAGAAAGGGGGTCTCATCACGATCCAACCTTCCCATTTCCATGAAAGTACTTGTGGGTAACATTTCCACCTCTGGTCACCAAGCCAGGGTAGTGTCCCTTAACTAGCTTCTTGAAAGAAAAAAGAAATAAAAAGATAAAAAAATAGTAAAACAAGACTTGGTTAAAGGATAGGAGGTATCATCACGAGCCAACCTATTAGGTCCATGAGCATCTAGCGGTATGACACTACCAACATCTGGTCACCATGCCAGGGTAGTGGCTCTTGGTTGCATGACCAAGAGAAAGGGGGTCTCATCATGAGACAACCTTCTCATTTCCRTGAAATGMTTGTGGCTAACATTGCCACCACTGGTCACCAAGCCAGGGAAATGTCCTTTGACTAATATCTTGGAAGAAAATGAATGAGGATAAAAGGCATGAATGGGCTTGGAAACATTGCATCCATGACAGGTGCAGCTCACCCCCCATAGAGGCACCCACCGGTAAGCCATCCCTGCTATCATTGCACCTTTTTCCCAGACATCCCCATCCACCTCACCCACTTACATGACTTGGATTTAATCATTTCTAGAAACATCCCTCTTCCAGTAGACACTAGCCCAATAGGACGTCATGTCACTTCCTCCAAACTTGCATTGCAGACTTGTATAATGTCCTTGAGCACTAGACTGGGGTATAGGTGTTTTATGCACATGTTTAATAATATTGATGATGAGATGTGATTGACATTGCTACGATCCCTGTGACTTATGATCCCCTGGAGGGCGTAGTTGTTGATGTGCAGGATCATGCCCAACGGATAGGTACGATGTTGGATAGGTGCACATGGGGAGATGATCAGTTCAAAACTCCACGGGGATGAAGAGCCCACCAGATGGATGTTGAGACCTGAGCAGGGGGCGTAGACAGGGAAAAGCGTTTGTACCAAGGAAGAGCAGAAGAATCAACCAGAGGCAGTTGAGCAGACATGTACCTAGGGGGGTTGAGCCCTCTCCACAGGAATGTTGGCCTTGGAAGTCCCAAGACGTCTCCCAGGAAGCCCATGATGTCACCCAACAGTGTGGACGTTTTGGGAGACAAATTTGGCAGTTTTGGCACGTGTGGTAGCTTGGAGAAGCCCATGGAGGGCTAACGTTTTTCTCTAGGAGGCCGCATTTTACCTAACAGGGGATAACGTCACCCTAGAAAGGGAATGACATCTCACTATTGATCGATTAGGGTTTTAATTTAATACATTTAATGTAAAACAATATGATTTTTGTATTTTGGCCTTTTCGGCCTTTTAATGACCTAAAATGTAATTTAGGTCATTGTTACTGTATAAATTGAGGGTTTTGACTCTCATTTTTTGTATCATCTCTCACTCACTCATTAGCGAGGTCTGAAATTTGCACCCTTCTTAGGGTTATTGGCCGAAATATTGAGGCACACTTGTTGAAGGAAGATTTTACTTGGCATTTTGGCATTTCTCTTGGTGGAAGGTGTTACAACTAGGGTTTTGCTACATGTTTTCTTGGTTTATGTAAGTAAATTTCTGCAAACACTTCTTAATTGAATGGTTTTAGTTTAATTCACTTGCATATGTTATTATATTTTCCTGAATCAAACCCTAGGTGACAAGCACTAGTCAATGTCCTTGTCTCATGTCCCCATCAAGGTTTTTTGCCATTTGATTTGCATGAAGAAGATAGAGCCTTTCCATTGCAACACTCTATCCTTCCTTCTATCCTAGCCGTTTTCTCCTTGTTGATTTAAGAAAGAGAGAAATGCACCAAGGCCTAGGTATTCTACACCTAGTGAGTTGTTTTTCCCTAGGGTTTGCCTAGTGAAGCCTTGCTATAAAAACCCATCACTTGCTAACTCTCTTGTCTTAGGTCAATCATTATTCAAGCTAGTCGTTTCTTCCATTGATCTAAAGAAGGAGGAGAGAGCATTGAGGCCTAGGGTTTCTTAACCAAAGTGAGCCTCTCTCCCCTAGGGTTTCATCTTTGAGGCCTTGCCATAGAAACACCTCAAAGTTTAACTCTCTTGTCTTTATTTTCAGTATCATCACTTAGTCCTTCAGCTTTTGCGTCCTCTCTTTTACTCCATATACCCTAGTAGTGAATTGGTCTAAGGCCGCTTGCATTGAGTAATTTGATCACACAAAAAAAACCAGATACTTTTAAAAAACCCTAACTCTTACTAACCCTAGCCTAGTCTAATCCTGCTAACCCTATTGCCATCGTCGCCTTCTTGTGCTATAAAACACCTTTGTGTAACTTTCGTTTTACTTTTAAAGCAATTGAATGGTTGGTTAATGCATTGTTTATAAAGTGTTGATCTTGTTACATTGAATGCCAGGTTTCTTTAGCATGTATTGAGAAGTTATATTGTAATCATTGCTATTGTACAAACATTGATTTACTTCGTCAATATTATTTCTCAATTTCTTATTATCAAAAAAGTCATTGATTATATGAAGTACTAACCAGCAAGCAAGATTGCACATGTAGTTTCTTGTTTCTTTGTCTCGAGCAAGTACTCTTCTTGGTTATTACTTCCTATTATATTTATTGGCTATAAGCCAGAATTTCTGATCAGGTGGTGACTTGTGAGGGGGATTATTATCACTTAGCCTTTCTAAACCCTTTGCCTCCTCAAAAAACCAGGTCATCAGGGACGTCTCCCCTGGGCCCTACCTCCCTAAATGGAAAGAGCCTTCCTAGTTTGACCTATTTTCATCAATCCATTTATCCTAACTACAAATTGTGTGATAACATTTTAGCGCCGTTTCCAGGGAACACTGAGTCAATTCTCCTCAAGATGACACTTTTCGGTAAGCCTTGCCTCAATTTTTTTTATCTTACAAGCTTACCTGGCGACTCCACTTAGGGTGTGTCCCCTTATCCTTTGATGATTTCAAGCAAATTATCTGGCGACTCCACAAACCACTAATTGCAACCCGTAGTGGGAGTCAATATATACCTTCATATACTACTATGGCCTCTACAAATCTTGTCATCCCCATGAGTTCTCCCAAATGGAAACATTAGGAACTATTTGGATCTTTGGACTTAGATAACACCTAAGGGGGGTTACATGGTCTACCCAGTAAGGTCAACTCCTAGATACCTAGGTTTTTAGGAGAAAAGGGATCTTGTGGTAATTCTCATTGGACCTAGTTTTGTGAACGGTTTTAGTTTTACCAATCCGGATAGGAACACCTTGATGTCTTTACAACGATATTTGTGAGCTCACTCATCAAAAGTTCCAGAAACTGGATTAAAAAACTCCTAAAAGGAAGCATCAAAACCCCTGAAGATCTTGAACAAATATTTAAGAAAAGTTGGTGTGAAAAGGAAAGCATCGATTCCCTTTACTCTCAAATCCTCGAAGCCTACAAACAAACAAACAAAGATGTTAGGGATTCAATGATAGATTTGTTAGCATAGGGGTAGATCCAGAGTTCAATGCTACAACAACACACCAAAAAAACCCTAACTACTAGCCCTTTCTGCAACACCTGCGAAGTAGATGAAGTCTCACCTGAGGTAGAGGTAGAGGTGGTTGCAAGACTCCAGTTTCTGCAACCTTAGCTGGGACACAGATCTGTGATTACAAAACCTTAACATAACACTTAGCAGTTATAGTTCATTAATATTCAGCCTTAGTTTATAGCGCAGCTAAACCCTAACAACAGATCAACGCAATATTTATACAAATCCAATAGATTCAAGCAATAAGCATATCAACATAGATCAGCTCTAGCATTCATTCACATTATTGAGTACTAAGCTACCATATTAGATCCTTCTAAGAATACATCAGTGCACTAAGCATCCAATCACATAGACAATAGAACAACCATAAAGCACATAGAAACCACAATGCAGGATCTACATGGTTCACCCCCACCCCGGGGCTACGTCCACAAACTCTTCTTCTCTTTTATTATCTTCGGTCAATTAGCTACATGCACAGAGCGTTGAGATCTTTCTCCATAGAGGACAGGAGATTTGCACACCTCGCTAGATCCTCCTTCCTTGAGTTACAATGCAAAGCCTTCCACAATCTCTTACAATCACTTGCACTTAGCAATTAACACTTAGCACTTAACACTCTRGTCTCTCCTTACATCACCTAGCTACTTATTTATACATTACAAAATGGGCCTAAACATGGGTAAACCCATGGGACGACATCCCCATTCCCGTTACATAATCCCAAAACCCAAAAATCCCTAAAAAGGGGCCAAGATCCCATGATCTCTGCTTTGACTTGTGCTCCGTCTTCGACAGCCTGTCGAAGTCCCAAAAATAGGTCAAACATGACCAAGGATCCTTAGACTTGGTCAAGGGCCAACAATGTTCAATACTCTTATTCAAAAACTTGACCCCAATTTCCAATCCGAGAGCATGATTCTCCAACGTTACCCTGACTCCTTTGAAGGGATCTTACAACTCACCCTCAAGAATCGTTTCCCTGCAAACCTAGAATAAGCTCAAGACGCGACCTGTCAAATTGAGGAGAACCTCAAGTTTAGCAGCCTCACCCATCAGGTCAAACTTTTGAACAATGATTACATCCGGGGAGTAAATAAGGAAAGAATGGAAGGGCCAGATTATGATCTCCTGGAGACTCTAGAGTTGGAAAACAATGCTCTATAGAGGAAATGGAGCACAGGTTTCTCAAACATGAAATATGCCTTAAATGTTTCAAGACAACATGAACCATCCAAGGGTTTAAGTATGGCTACTCATAAAAAACCTAATTTTGAAGATTCCTTATTATCTTGACCACGCCAAGTCAAATCCAAGAAAGTCAAGATATGAGTGAGCCCAAATTTGAATACTTTGGCCAAACCAATGAGGAATCAGAAATGAATTCTGAAGAACCCCAGGTGCATACTAGCAATCAAACCCAACTTGCCAGTAGTAGAACTAACATGAGCACTAGTATGTCCTATATCTTGCAAAGGGTTAAAAGGATTCATGAAATGTTGGAAATCCCTTTTCTGAAAAAGAAAAACCCGAATGAAAAATTATCATTCGAAGGAACTTCCACACTATTACAAACTGATTATTTTGAGAAAGATGAGCAATCACCCTTTTCCTTGTTAACAAATGATCTTGGACCTAGTGACTATAACTCAGTAGATCCATGCTTGTTTCAAGGTTGGCCCTTTCTTCCCTTGACAAAAGAGGATATAAATTGGGGTGATTTTCCCGATGATGCCTCTGATATATCTGAGGATTGGGATGATTATTGTTCTACACAAGGAGATGATTGTTCAGTAAAGAAAGGAGTTGGTTTCGTCAAATGGGAAGAATTTTTTTTKGGGAATAATGAATCCCATGACCAAATAAACAACGTAGGCCATGTTATAGAAGGTCTCCAGATTTKCCTCAACATTACTCCTGAAGAACCCCGAGAAGAGATAAAACAAGCATCTAGGAAGGCTAGAATGGAAATAATAAACAACTTGGACCCTGAATCAAAGGAGAAGTTGGCGAAACAAGAATTTCAGGTATATAGGCAAAAGAAACTAAACCAACCTACTCTTACCATTCCTACAATGACTCAAACAAAGCCTTCACCTTCGAACCTTCCTCCTCCTGAAGCACCCAAAACCGAAAGGGAAGACTTGAACTTTGACTTAGAAGGGTCATTATCCAAGATGCATGTGACTATCCCTATGAAAGAAGTCATTAAGGTACCATCTATTAAATAAATATTTGATAAATTATTCAAAGGATCAGATGGACCTATGGACCCTCCTATTATGTTACAAGTTGATCACTTTAGGCTCCAGTATGCCAAACACCCTCCCTTCTTCATGACCTTGCTAATGAATAATAAAAGCCTCAACAATTGCATGTTAGATTCAGGGGCCGGTGCTAACATGATGTCTTTCAAGGTCATGCAAAAATTAGGCCTGAAAGTCACATGACCTTACAAAAATGCGTGTGGCTTCGAGTCTAAAGCCATATCCACAGATGGAGTTGTTGAAAATGTGGAAGTTTTCCTTACAGAATACCCTCATAAAGTAATCCACATTGACATAGTTGTAACACCATGTTTCCCCTAGTCTGTAAATATAACTATATGGGCCGAGGAACTATGGAAAAATTAAAAGTGTGAATGTTTGATTTGATGGATCTTGTGTAGAAGGTCGATGAATGTAAATTTTGATTATTTTAATAGAAAATGTTATGTATTGCATGAATACTGAAAGAGAGGATGTTCTAAGAGGGGATTGCTAATGAAAAGGTGGTGGAGGGAAACCAGAAAGGTTACATTAACCTCCATCGAACTAATACCATAATAGAATTAATTTTCTCAGATCAGAACAACCCTCTGACCATGAATGAATTCCCGTCAAGATGCTAGGTGGGAAGGCCTCCTTAAGAGTTAATGAGGGACGGGGCAGACTGCCCATCGGTAAGGCTTCCGTACCTGATCACAGACTGGGGGATTCGATCCACACACAATATTGCCAAGGTGGGAAAGTAAGGAAGCGTGGTGGACAGAGGGAGACCTACGAGGAATGTAGAGACGGGAAAAGAGCTATCAGGTTCGAGGAAGGATTGAAAGTGAAGACAATGAGTTCTGATCACGAAAAAAAATTAGAGATTGAACCAGGAGAAGGAGAGTAACCTTCGTCCTGATCTATTTTCTGTATTGGGAAAAGGAGAGTAACCTTCATCCCTAAATTTCGTTGATCTAGAAGTAAGAGATCGAATCTCAAAATCATATTGGATTAAGATTGCGGGTGGACAGTGATAAATCCATGGGGAGTGACTGAGCCTATGGTTGGGTGGAAATGAGCACCCCTTTCAACAGTCGCATCACACTCTATGGTTCTAATAAGTGTTTTCTTGCCTTATGTTTTTGAATTGTAAATAATGGATGCATGCGTATATTCACTTATCTATAAAGGTTGCTTTTTCTATATTAAATGATTAAGTTATGAATATGTGTCCATTTCCTTGAGAACCTATAATTTCGCTTAGAGTTCCATGCGCCCCAGTTTAATCACTCGAAGGCATTTTCCCCAGGGAATTTCATCACCGTCCTAGAGCCGAGTGAGTACTTCATTGAATGTGGATATTGAACCTCTCAATCCCTGCAAGGACGATCTTTGTTAAGCTCAGGAGAAGTAGGGAAGATATGCATAGGTTCTCTCTCTGTGCGGTAAGCAAAAACCCAGAACCACTTAAGTCCTAAACTTGATGAAGGAGTGCAATAGTTGTGCCGAAGATCCATCTATGTGTTAAGTCTAGGAGTAAGAGCGTAACGCTCTTGAGTCCTTCATAACCGACGAAGCTCAGGAGGGTTAGCAAGATTTAGGTATCGAAGGAGAAGGCCCTTTCATTTGAAAGGCATACGAACGAGATCCATTCGGGAGGATCCAAGGTCTGTCATGACAGTTGGATTCGAAGGAGAGAAGGCGTTAACGCCTCGACTACTTTAGTCTTCGAAAATTTGCACATCAGGAGAATCACACGTTGGCGCGACTAAACTCCCAAAACCAGAAGTTACGATGTCATCAGGTCCATCCATCAAGGAGGACACGTGGCAAGAGCTCAACATTTCACTGACTCGCAGAGAAATAAGGTCAAATAACATAATTGTTCTAACTTGCAATTTGCGAAACTGTGATTTGATCGTGGTCTTCCATCAAGGAGACACATGGTGAGAGCTCAACATTTCGCTGACTCGTAGGAGGGAAAGGTCAAAGAGGGAAGATGTGAGAACTCGCAACACGTGAAATTATGACGTTCTTTAAAGTTAGGCCTCGGGTCATAGTGAATGGTCGCATGGACGGAGGCCAAAGGGGGAGCTAAGGAACATTATCCCCTTTCGGAGCTTGAGAGTTGAAGAATTTGGGGCGCCTTGCATCGAAAGCCCCCAAGTCATGAAACACAACACACCGTTTAGGTTAAGCTTGTGGTCATGGGAATGGCCACGTGAGCGGAGGGAGCTAATGGTCGATAGGCCCTTTCAAAACTTTGGAGTTGGGGAGTCAAGGGTGGCCCATACGTCGAAGTCTCGACATGTGAAGTCTCAAAACCCTTTTGTGTAGGTGCATGGTCACAGCTTGTGGTCATGTGGAGGTGAAGCTCGCTTTTGGTGCTTAGTCACATAGGCAAAGTTTCATAAAGAGGACCCGTGGATTTGTTTAAATAGAGGTCCCAGCAAGGAATTAAAGAGTTTCTCCAGGGTTAAGAACAATCCTTGACCAGGGGGTCGGACTGATCCCCTGACCTTCCAAAATTAGGAACCATGAATGGAGTTTTTGTCCTTTAAGAAAAACAAAAGAAAAATTTGTTTTTCCCATCGTGGGTGTGTTACAAATTGGTATTAGAGCATGATTACAACACTTGGCCTACTTGGGCTCATGTACAAGACATTTAAAAACTCTATTTGGAGTAATTTCAAAAGAGTGACACTCTACCTTATCCCTCTCTTAAGAAGTCTGGTTAAAAATGTTTAAAGAAAATAATGAAACTTTCTACTAGATGTATGCATTTAAGAAATTGAACCATGTAAATTTCATGAACTAATAGACTGTTAGCTAACAATAAGTGTTTTTGGAAACACTCGAACAGTCAGTGAATCATCGGAAGACTCCAATACTAAAGGATGGTGACGTGTCATGAAGTGGGGGATGGCTCCCACAATAGAGACGAGGAATCTGACAAAAGGAGGGCGGTGGAAACCCCTCTATATATGGCTGAAAATGTAAGGAGCCTCAAGGTCGAGTTACAGAGTTTCAAGGCTGACAATGAGAGATTGATAAAGGAGCAAGAGAAACAAGCATAAATTAACACAGTCTTTCTACAAGGCTTATCCGACATACAGAGGCAACTATAGCATGAATCTGCAATCAATCAGGCAGACCAACGACACAAGAAGAGAGGTCAGAGTCCACCTGAGATCCGAAAACATGACTCCATAAGTGACCCCACTGGGATAAGCACCACGAAGAAGGTCCAACCTGGAGGCAAGGGACACTCATCGGGAGAGTCCTCTAGAAAGGAAGCTAATAGCCCCCAAGGGTCTTCTAGTAGCAAGGCCAACTTGCATTCTCAGAGGAAAGGAAAGAAACGAAAGCGTTCCAACACCCGTGGTCCTGAAGAGTTCAAGAAATCCAAACCACCCTCTTTCGAAGGAGAGATTAAGAAGGGAGAAGAGGCGGAAGCTTGGATGCTTGGTTTAAAGAAGTATTTCAGAGTCCATGACTACTCTGAAAACTTGAAGGCTCGAATAGACATATTCAACTTGAATGGAAAGGCTTCCATATGGTGGGAAGACCCTAGGAATGTGAAAGGAGTCCACGAGAAGGAATTATCATGGAAACAGTTTGAGAAATACTTCAGGAAGCAGTATATTTCAGAAAAATACATGGATGGGAAAACTAAGGAATTCTATGAACTCCGGTTGGGGTAACTCACCATAGAGGAATTTGTCATATAATTCCTTGAACTACTGAGGTATGTACCCTACATAAAAGATGAAAAAGAAAAAATGTAGCGGTTCATCAGTGGGTTACCTCAGAACTAACGGGATAGGATTGAGTTTGACAAACCAAGGACCTTAGAAGAAGCTATCTGGAAGGTGAGGTATTGTTATGAATAGTTTGGGAGAAAGACAAGACCCCATGAGGATTGGAAGAAGAAGAATAGTTTGGGATTCTAGAAGAAAAGGTTTAACTCCTCAAGATTTAAGAACTATGGAAAATATTCTAGGGGGAGCCTTCCTTCTAGAAGTGTATATCAGAAAAGGTTCCCCTCTCAAAGTGGAAATAAACCTTTTCAGTCAGTCCCAACAAAGACCGATAACCTAAAGAAGGAACCCTTAAAATGTTGGGGTTGTGGAGAAAATCATAGATTGAGGGACTGCCCACACAAACAAAAAAACTGTAAGGGGGTCTACAATATCCAAGAAGCTACCACCGTCAATGATGTGGCTAGGATCATGCCACGAATCTATGCATCCCTGGACAATAATCAAGCCGACCACCAAGCTTCAGTAGTGGAGATGGAAGGTATGATCGCCAACCAACCAATTTCTATTTTAATTGACCTAGGTTCTAATTTGAGTTATGTAGCCCCTCAGACTGCCAATAAGTGTAAACTTCAACCAATTAGACATGTTAAACCATGGTTGGTACAACTAGCCATTGGGACCAAACAAAAGGTGGTAGAGGCCATACCAACCTGCCAATTCATCATGGGTGGATTGCCCACCTGAGCGACCCTTAACATACTTCCCCTGGGATCTTATGAATTGTTGATTGGTATGGACTTGTTGGTTGCTTATAAAACTAAAATGGAATGTTATCATAAAACTTTAGAATGTGTAAATTAAGAAGGGAGAAAGATGACCCTCCAAGGGATTCAGAAGCCTGTCTCAGTGAGACAAATATTGACCCTTCAAATGAAGAAGTATTGTAGAAAAGGGTGTTCCTTATATGCAATACAGGTGTTGGAATCCATTAAGGACGACAAACCAAACCTAGAGGACCACCCCATATTAAGAGAGTACAATGATGTGTTCCCTGAAGAAGTACGAAGTCTACCTCCAATAAGGGATATCGATTTCTCCATAGAKCTTACACCAGGAGCGGTACCAACATCTAGAGCACCATATAGGATGAGCACGCTAGAGCTGGTTGAGCTCAAGCTACAACTAAAGGAGATGATGGACAAAGGCTRCATCCGACCCATTGTATCTCCGTGGGG
Source organism: Picea sitchensis (assembly GCA_010110895.2). NCBI lineage: Eukaryota > Viridiplantae > Streptophyta > Pinopsida > Pinales > Pinaceae > Picea > Picea sitchensis. Next base: position 11,090 of record SNQJ01S0138654.1, on the reverse strand, counting down.
AGCACCCGTCCTATTTTTGAAAAAGAAAKATGGCACACTCTRACTGTGCGTATATTACAGACAACTCAATAAGACAACCATAAAGAACAAATACCCCTTACCTAGAATCAATGACATGTTCGACCAATTAGGAGGTGCTACCATCTTCTTGAAAATCAACTTGAGGTCTGGATACCACCAAGTATGGATTAAGGATGAAGACATCCACAAAACAACCTTCAGAATGAGGTATGGTCACTATGAATTCGTGGTGGTGCCATTTGGGTTAACCAATGGCCCCACAACTTTTATGTGCTTAATGAATAATGTACTCAGCAAATTTTTGGATAAATTTGCATTGGTTTTCATTAATGATATCCTAATATACTCCAAGAACAAGGAAGATCAAGAAGAAAATATTAGACTCATACTTCAAGTACGAAGATAGCATAAGCTCTACGCTAAGTTTAGCAAGTGCGATTTCTTTCAAAAGCAAGTCCATTACTTAGGCCATGTCATATCTAAGGAAGGGGTGGTAATAGACCCTGACAAGATCAGATCCATTATGGAATGGCCTACCACAAAATATGTATTTGATATTAGGTCCTTCATGCGCTTAGCAGGATACTATAGAAGGTTCATAAAAGGGTTTTCCAAGATTGGTTGTCCAATCACGACCCTTCAGAAAAAGGGGATTAAATTCATTTGGGCATCAAAATGTGAAGAAATATTTTAGGAACTAAAATACCTCCTGAACCATGCACCCGTGCTAAATATTGCAGACCCGGATAATGATTTCCTCGTATGTACAGATTCCTACAAGGAAGGACTCAAAGGAGTCCTTATGCAAGAGGGACGTGTAATTTCCTACGCGTCCCAAAAATTAAATGAACATGAGATCAATTATGTGGCCCATGACTTAGAGTTGGCTGCCATAGTACATGCTTTAAAAATGTGGAGGCACTACCTCCTAGGAAGGAGATTTGTGCTTATGACAGACCATTGTGGGTTGAGGCACCTGTTTGATCAACCGAAACTCAACGCCAGGAAAGCTAGGTGGATGACTCTCCTAAGTGAATTCGATTTCAAAATCAAACACATGAAAGGAAAGGAAAATAGGGTGTTCGATGCCCTTAGCATAAGTATAAAAATGATTCATCTGGAAACAATAAGCACCTGTGAAATGAATGTTAGGGAAAGAATCATAAATGCACAAGAGACATATGTATTCTTTAAGACCGTGACCTCATACCTAAGACAAGAACCTACAGGGCTAAAGTATGAAGGCTACCAAATGCTTGAGGAAGGGCTGTCGACTTATAGAAATAGATTGTATATTCCAAACTGTGACGACTTGAACAGGTTCATAATGGATGAACTGCATAAGAGACCATATACTGGTCACCCAAGATATCAGAATATGATCATGGCCACTAGGAAACAATTCGATTGGCCTGGGTTGAAGAAAGACATAGCTAACTATCTAGCTAAGTCCCTAGAGTGCCAACAAGTTAAGGCAGAACACCGACATCCAGCAGGATTGTTACATCCCCTGCCAATCCTATAATGGAAATGGGAAACCATCTCCATGGATTTAATCACTGGACTACCAAGGTCGACCAAGCAAAATGATGCCATCATGGTCGTGGTGGACAAGCTGATCAATTCTGCTCATTTCATCCATGTCAAGTCAACTTGTAAGGCCATAGATATTGCAAACATCTTCATGAAGGAGATATTTAGACTGCATGGCATGCCCAAGGAAATTGTATCTGACCGAGATACCAAGTTCAGTTCAAATTTTTGGAGATCCCTAATGGCCGGTCTAGAGACAAAATTGCTATTTAGTACAACTTATCACCCTCAAACTGATGGACATACAGAAAGAGTAAACCAAATAGTAGAGGACATGCTAAGGATGCATGTAATTTATCAGCCTAAGAAGTGGGAAGACTACCTACCATTGGTACCATTGGTAGAGTTTTCCTACAACAACAATTATCAAGAATTCTTGAAGACAAGCCCTTTTGAAGTCCTCTATGGTAGACAGTGCAAGATTCCAATCAACTAGAGCAATCCAGTGGACAGAATTACAATCGGACCCGACATGCTGAAATAAATGGAACAACAAGTGGTTCAGATAAGACAAAATCTGAATATTGTTGAGGATAGACATAAACATTACACTGAAAGAAAGAGAACTCCCAGAGAGTTCACGACTGGAGACCATGTCTATCTCAGATGTAGACCTAGGAAGAGTTCCCTGAGAATGGGAGCCTGTGCCAAATTAGCACCTCGATATTGTGGACCCTTTGAAATATTAGATAGAGTGGGACCCGTAGCCTATAGGCTAACACTTCCTCCCACTATAAAGGCACATAATGTTTTCCATGTTTCATTATTAAAGAAATATGTACATGATACTAATCATATGATTGCCTGGTCTGTGATCTAGGTGGAACCGGAGGGAGAATTCCTGTCAGAACGCCAATGCATATTAGACAGGAAGGAAACCTCACTCAGGAACTGAACCATTGCACACGTCAAGGTGCAACAGAAACACTTTGGCCCAGATGAGGCTACGTGGGAAATGGAAGATTCCATGAGATAGACATATCTGATTTTGTTTACTTCAATACATACATATCATGTTTATAGATAGAACATCGAGGATGATGATTGCTTTAAGGGGGAGGGAATTGTAACACCTTGTTTCCCCCAGTCTGTAAATATGACTATATGGGATGAGGAACTATGGAAAACTTAAAAGTGTGAATGTTTGATTTGATGGACCTTGTGTAGAAGGTCAATGAATGTAAATTCTGATTATTTTAATAGAAAATGTTAAGTATTGCATGACTACTAAAAGAGGGGATGTGCTAAGAGAGAGACCACAATTGCTAATGAAAAGGTGGTGGAGGGAACCCAGAAAAGTTGTGTTAACCTCCACCAAACCAGTACCATGATGGAATTAATTTGCTCAGATAAGAACAACCCTCTGACCAGGAATGAATTCCCATCAGGATGGTAGGTGGGAAGGCCTCCTCAAGATTTAATGAGGGATGGGGCAGACTTCCCATCGTTAAGGCTTCCAGACCTGACCATGGACTGGGGGATTCAAGCCACACACAATCTTTCCAAGGAAGGAAAGTAAGGAAGCATGGTGGGCAGGGGGAGACCTGCGAGGAATGAAGATATGGGAGAAAAGATCTTGGGTCTGAGGAAGGATTGAAAGTGAAGACAGTGAGTTTTGATCACGGAAAAAAATTAGAGATTGAACCAAGAGAAGGAGAGTAACCTTCGTCCTGATCTATTTTCTGTATTGGGAGAAGGAGAGTAACCTTCATCCCTAAATTCTGTTGAGCTGGAAGTAAGAGATTGAATCTCGAAAGCATCGTGGCTTAAGCTTGGGGGTGGCTAGTGATAAATCCATGGGGAGTGATTGAGCCTTTTGTTGGGTGGAAATGAGCACCCCTTTCAGTAGTCTGATCACACTCTATGGTTCTAATAAGTGTTTTCTTGGCTTATGTTTTGGAATTGTAAATAATGGATGCATGTGTATATTTACTTATCTATAAAGTTTTCTTTTTTTGTATTAAATGATTAAGTTATGAATATGCCTCTGTTTCCTTGAGAACCTATAATTTTGCTTGGAGTTCCATGCGCCCCAGTTTAATCACTCAAAGGCATTTTCCCCAAGGAATTTCACCACCGTTCTAGAGTGGAGTGAGTACTTCCCTGAATGTGGATATTGAACCCCGTAATCCCTGCAAGGACAAAGTGTGTTAAGCTCAGGAGAAGTAGGGAATATATGCACATGTTCTCTCTCTATGCGGTAAGTATAAACCCAGAACCACTTAAGTCCCAAACCTAATGAAGGAGTGAAATAGTTGTGTCGAAGATCCCTCTATGTGTTAAGTCTAGGAGTAAGAGTGTAACACTCTTGAGTCCTTCATAACCGACGAAGCTCGGGAGGGTTAGCGAGATTTAGGTATCACAGGGGAAGCCTTTTCATTTGAAAGACAAATGAACGAGATCTGTTCGGGAGGATCCAAGGTCTGTCACGACTTTCATATTCGAGGAAGGAGAGCAGGTGTTAACTCCTCGACTACTTTAGTCTTCGAAAATTCACACATTGGGAGAATCACACGTTGGCGCAACTAAACTCCCAAATCCAGAATTTGCGATGTCATCGGGTCTGTCCATCAGGGAGGACACGTGGCGAGAGCTCAAAATTTCACTGACTCGCAGAGCAAGAAGGTCAAAGAACATAATTGTTCAAAATTGTGATTTGCGAAACCATGATTTGATCGTGGTTGTCCATCAAGGAGACACGTGGTGAGAGCTCATCATTTCGTTGACTTGGAGGAGGGAAAGGTCAAAGAGGGAAATCGTGAGAACTTGCGACACATGAAATTCTGACGCACTTTAGAGTTAGGCCCCAGGTCATAGTAAATGGTCGCATGGATGGAGGCCAAAAGGGGAGCTAAGGAACGTTAGCCCCTTTGGGAGCTCAGGAGTTGGAGGAGTTGGGGAGCCTTGCATCGAAATCCCCGAAGTCACGAAATGAAATGCACCATTTAGGTTAAGCATGTGGTCATGGGAATGGCCATGTGAGCAGAGGGAGCAAACGGTCGTTAGGCCCTTTCGGAACTCGGAAGTTGGGGAGTCAAGGGTGGCCCATACATCGAAGTCCCAACATGCAAAGTCTTGAAACCCTTTTGTGTAGGCGTGTGGTCACAACACATGGTCACGTGGAGGTGAAGCTCGCGCTTGGCGCTTAGTCACATAGGTAGAGTTTCATAAAGAGGACCTATGGATTTGTTTAAATAGAGGTCCCAGTAGGGAATCGAAGAGTCGCTCTAGCTCAACAGGGTTAAGAACTATCCTTGACCAGGGGGTCGGACTGATCCCCTGACTTTCCAAAATTAGGAACCATGAATGGAGTTTATGTCCTTTAAGAAAAACAAAACAAAAAATTGTTTTGCCCATTGTGGGTGTGTTACAATAATGATAGTAGACATCCCATATGTGTGGGGGATTTTGTTGTCTAGGAATTTTGCCTCAATTTTGGGTGGCACCCTTGAGATGGACCTCACTTATGTGAATATACCTTTGAAAAATGGAATAATAGGTCATCTCCCAAATGTGCCAGTAACCAAAAACCATGTACAAGAAACTAGTCATTCCGTAAAAAATAACAAAGCACATGAGAAAGTTATGGGAAATCTTCCTAAATTATTTCCTAAGGATGTGCCCTTTGCAAAAAAGGAAGATCAGATACAATGGCCCACGAAATAAGGATACCATCAAATCCTAGAAAAATATAAAGACAAGGAAGATGGGACTGTTAACTTGCTAAAAATGGGTGAAAGTGACATATTGATTCAACCTTCCTAGCAAGAAGTATTTACATCAGAATCCCACCCTCCTCCCTTTGCAAAATACACCAGGGTTGTTCAGGGAATGACCAAATTAAAAATCAGAGAGTACATGGAGAGGGATGTAGTATGGATGTGGGATACCAACAAAGGGGAGCCTACTAATGTCAAAGGAAGTACTCAATTTTGGCTTGGACCTTTCAAAGTTGGAAGAAAGTCAGTTAATGAATCTTATTACATGTCTACATTGGAAGGAAAAATATTCCCAATACCGGTCAGTGGGCACCTCCTCAAACACCACCAAGGTGGGGGGACCTGAATCCATAGGTAAGTACATGTAAGTAGGTAGGAATTTGTACATATGATTGCTTTTATTTCAGCCTTATATATATATATATATGCTAGAGATGCTAAGGTTCTCATGCGCTTTAAGATGAGAACATGTCCCAAGTTGGAGCTAGATGTTATCCCCCACTTTCAGAGATAAATAGGAGATAATGTCTCGAGACCCACAGGTCTTAGACATGGAGTACTGAGAGCCAGATGGACTTGAGCATGGCCCTGGAGGGCCCATATTTTTATCCCTTTCAACACCTCCACTTTGTCAGAAGTAACAACAACATCCATCACCTTCAACTTGGTCCTGCATCAGAGACAGTTCTTGCTCCATGAGGTAATGAGTCCAGGTGTCATGGTATGTGTCACTCTGATCCTCAAAACCTTTGAATATGTGCATTTGATTCCTTTGTTTCTAATGGGTGCTTGGATCTTATGCTTGTCCACTTGACCATGTATGGTGGGAATGACAAGATTCCCTAGCAAGCTTGTATCCATAGGTTTTGAGTTGCCACTGGGGGGATTTCTAAAAACGCCATCGTTTTTTCCCATCATACATATAACTTTCCATGTTCTTTCCCGCTCACCCATCCCATTACCTTGGTCTGGGCATAGGGTTAGCCAATCACTTAGGGGTTGTACCTTACCTTGTGGGAAGAATGGGATAAAGGCCTGGGGGGTAAAAGCAGTTGAAGCCTAAGAATAAAACCTCAAGATGCTTCACCCAGGGATCCCCGAGAAAGAAATAAAAAGATTCTTAGGAAGAAACATAGGGACCCGTAAAAAATAAATCAAGATATAGTTGAGGGATAGGGGGTCTCATCACGAGTCAACCTATTAGGTCCATGGGTGCCTAATGGTATGACACTACTATCAGATGGTTACCACACCAGGGTAGTGGAAATTGGTTTCATGGCCAAGAGAAAGGGGGTATCATCATGAGCTAGCCTTCTCATTTCCGTGAAAGTACTTGTGGGTAACACTACCTCCTCTGGTCACCAAGCCAGGGTAGTGTCCCTTGAATAGCTTCTTAAAAGAAAAAAATAATAAAAAGATAAGAAACAATAAAACAAGACCTGGTTAAAGGATAGGAGGTCTCATCACGAGCTGACCTATTAGGTCCATGAGCATCTAGCGGTATGAAACTACCAACATCTGGTCACCACGCCAGGGTAGTGGCTCTTGGTTGCATGGCCAAGAGAAAGGGGGTCTCATCATGAGCCAGCCTTCTCATTTCCGCGAAATGCTTGTGGCTAACATTTCCACCACTGTTCACCAAGCTAGGGCAATGTCCTTTGACTAATATATTGGAAGAAAAAGAATGAGGATAAAAGGCATGAATGGGCTTGGAAACATTGCATCCATGACAGGTGTAGCTCACTCCCCACAGAGGCACCCATCGATAAGCCATCCCTACTATCACTGCACCTTTTTCCCAGACATTTGATGACGAACCAAATTGACAAGTCAACTGGAAGAACAGGTCTGGTCCGGGGTTGTCTAAATAACCCAAGTTGTTTGGTGTAACTTGTTCTGATGGGTTTAATGGTTCTATTAGCCAATCTAATGTCCTAAAATAAATAAAGGGAAAAAACTAACTAATGTTAAAACTATAATATATATACACACTCTAATATAACTATTATAAATGTTTTTAAGAAAAGAAAGAAAACATAAAAAAAAAAAATCACTCATGGACATAATTTACAAGGTGCAAGTTTTAACGAAAACTTACAAAATGAATGTAAAGATAATTGTTTTTGAGAAGCAGATAAAGAAAGAACATTTTTATATTTTCTTTTTTCTAATTGTAAATCTAATAAAACTTGAATAAACTAAGTTATGAAACAAAGATGTATATGGTCAAAGCTGATCTAAACTTTCATGTTTCACTAATACATAAAATGACAGAAATTAGAAGCAAAGAAGCTAACCTGATGTTAGTTTGCTAAATGTGTCTGAGCCTCGACCGATCTCTTCAATTCTACGACTTGATTTGATCATTTTTGGAAATCCTTTTGCAAGCTTTCTAGGTCTAAACTTTCTGGTTGACTTTTAGCATGAGGAGGCCTAGTGAGGATTTCTACTTTCTTTTTAGAAGATGAAGTTGTTTTAGCTTCACTATTGAGATTATCCTTTAAGATTAATATGTCCTTCTCGATTTGCCTTTCCTCCTCGAAGGCTTTCAAAAATGTAGGCTTTTTAGACCTTTTAACCCAAATTGGTATACTATTATGTTGAGCTTTGGTGTAATAGGAAATAATTAGACTCTCAACAGGCATTGAATCTGTTGGAATTCGATTCTTTAACGTAAGAAACCTCTAGTTAAAATCTTTAACTTTCTCTTTAGGGTTCATTTTTACGCTGTAGAGCTCCATAACCAAGACTTCAGGAGATTTATCATCTCCAAAATTCTCTAAGAAACAGGTTTCAAACTTGTCTCAGGAGACAATGGTTTGGGGTTGTTGGGCGAAATACCACGTGGAGGCATTGCCCTTGAATGTATAAGGAAAGAGTCTGCATACAACTTCTTCATTCTCTACACTTCGGATTCTAATGGCCAACATAAACTTCTTTATGTGATCTTCAAAAGATTGCTTAGAATCTGGGTCAAATTTAGGCAACCGTTTCTCTGAGTGTTTTGGTAATGGGTGTTGAGGTCCAGGTACAACCACAACATCTTGATCGAGCCAAGGTCTGGCAGGATTGTTTTGGTTTCCCATGGGTGTTGGTGGTGTCGAAGGCTGAGATGGTTTAGACGAGGAACTTCCTTCGTCAGATGACTCTCCTCCCGAAGAGGATGGAGATGAACTAGGTGGGGAAGGCGGGATACCAGATCCTCCAACTCCGATAGTAGGTGTTTCGACAGGATCCATAGTATTATCTCCTAAAGGATTTAAAAGTAGACCAATGCCTTCAAGTTGTTTTCTGATATCGGAGAAATCTAAGGGTTGATTAAGTGGCCTACCAGGTTGTGTGATATGGGCCAAGGCACTATGTGTCCTTATAAGTGACTGACCAACAATTTCTTGTATGTCGACCCCTTGAGGAGTTGGTGTCACTGGTTCAACATGAAACTTAAGATTATTGTTTGAGGTAGTTGTTGTTTCAAGCATAATGGTGTTGTCTGAATGAGTACGCCTTACGATATGGGAGTGAATGTGTGGGGGAGGATTCTTACAACTTCCACGTTCCATCAATTGAAATCAAGACCTCCTTCTAGCGCCATTTGTTGACAGACAAAATTGACAATCCGTCAAATGGAAGAACAGGTCTGGTCTGGGGTTGTCTAAATAACCCAAGCCGTTTGGTGTAAACTGTTCTGACGGGTTTAATGGCTCTGTTAGCCAATCTAAGGTTCTAAAATAAAGAAATGGAAAAAACTAACTAATGTACATAATTTACAAGGTGCAATATTAACGAAAACTTACAAAATGAATGTAAAGATAATTGTTTTTGAGAAGAAGATAAAGAAAGCACATTTTTATATTTTCTTTTTTCTAATTGTAAATCTAATAAAACTTGAATAAACTAAGTTATGAAACAAAGATGTATAGATGGTCAAAGTTGATCTAAACTTTATTGTTTCACTAATACATAAAATGACAGAAATTAGAAGCAGAGAAGCTAACCTGTTGTTAGTTTGTTAAATGTGTCCGAGCCTCTGTGCGAACAAGAGCATCTGATTACCCTTCCTTCTGAAAGAAATTTGCAGTGGGCCTATACTAAAATTTCCTAAATAAATTCAAAGAAAAGTATTGGTAGCCAGAGTTTAATAACAGAATATTGAACACATGTGATACTACAATCTTATGATTACGAATGATTACAATTAGAGAAATCTTTGTGTAATACATTCATTTCATTCATCAACTAAACATCAAAGAAAAATCCTGATATTATAATTGATACAATGATCACAGTTACAACATCTGGAACAACAAATCACGAATGGCATCTATAACATGAATATCATGGAACAAAAAATATCATTGAGACTAAAGCTACACAACATATTAATATCCCAAGATCAAAGAAAACAAAACATCAATGAAACAACATTCACAATGGACTAAAGCCTAAATGTTGTATGCTATTCCATTAAGTCTTGAAAAATCATTCGTCCATCATTGGTTCCAGGCCAAGATGCCTTCATTTACAAAATGCAGAGTATTTAAAGTGTTTTGAGATCTCATAATCCTATCTCCTAGGATAGGATCAGATCTCATGAGATCAAAATATTACAAAAATGGAGGTCATACATCCACTCATAAATGAATTGTTTCTTATCAAAAATTAATAAAAGTTTTTCTTATTTACAAGATAAACAGGAAAGAGATACTAATCATCTAAATTGAACATGTTCCACCTCAGAAAATCAACGCCAAGATATACCATGTCCTGAAAATGAAATAGGAACAAGTTAGATAATTTATTAACAACTAATTACTATTTTTTTTATTTAAAAATGACTTGGCTACAAAATCGAATGATTATGTAGCCAATCTTATCTTGGTAAAATAAATATAATTTTAAACCGATTTGATTAAAAAAGATAGCATGAATGTAATAAGAGGGAAAAACCATTTTACCATTACAACCATTCGACTAAACATGGATCAAAATAGCTCATAATTGATTATGGCATTAACATTGTCTGCGTTTTTTATCACAATATTACCCGTCTTCTTAAGATGTTTAGCTTGTCTCTCCTCGTTTGCTCTGAGGTCACAATTTTATTTACTCATTAATTCACTCTGAGCTATGAGTATTTTGATTTGAGCTTGGAGGATGGGAATATCAATATAGTATCATTCAATCCAATGTAGGCAGACCTCACATTGCATAGGAAGAGCGATATGTTGGCGAAGTATACATTCGAGTCTAGCTGTATCAAAAATACCTGTTACGTGCCCTTGACCAATCCTAATACCAGTGAACCCATCGTTTCCCTTGAGACACGGTGGAAGATTATTAACAAAGTCATACAGTTGAGTAGGATCAGATCTTTGATGATCTGGATCTTCTTCTACCAGGAAATCTTCAATTTCAGAATCTGAGACCTCACTGACCTTGATCGGGTTGATTGAGCTCAAATGAGGTTTAATTCGATTTCTTAACCTTCTCTAAATCAGTCAACCAACTCTTTTATTTTGAAACCCTAACGTTCTGTGTGTTTGTTTTGAATGTTTGTGAGATTCATCGACATAGGGTTTCACAGTGGCATTATGGCCGGTATCCAATTTAGGCACAGGAGGTTCATTCAACTCAAAACTAATAGCTTGTTGCTCATGTGGGGATTGACTGGGCATTACCTTTTCCAGAGGGTTTGTATCAGGCTCATTATTCAAACTGTCAAAATGTTATTTTACCAATGGTTCACCTGAATTAGGG
>SNQJ01S0138653.1:25314-37979 GCA_010110895.2 Picea sitchensis | reverse complement strand
GGAAGGCATACCTATGCTTGGGTGATAAAGACTTGCAAGGTATGGCCACCATAAAATGCACTGCGGATCCATAATTATATTGACAAAAGGTATAGCCACTGAATATACAATGTGGATCTATACTCCCATGACATGAACTGATCATAGCCATGAAAAATACACAGTGGATCTATGAGACAACAAGACATAGCCACGACCAATACAAAGTGGATCTATGTGATAGTATATGTGTCAACATTCAAAAGAAACTCCATCGCAACCTGGGCAAAGTACATATAAGAGTGATGACTCAACCCAGGGTCTTCTTACCGATCCTGATGTAGTATGAATCTAACCATGTGAATAGATGTCCTAATGTCGAACATGGCAGAAACCAATTGATTACCGATCAATGAGGTAAACCGTTAACAAGTGCGAGGTAAATCACCATTGATGTCAATGATTCCCAAGGTACTCCAGTACATTCCAATGAATGTGAATGAATGAGATGAATTCCAACATCCATGGAATCATCCGATCATAGGTCAATGATTTAAACCCACTGTCGAACGCGAGGAGGCCTGCCATTGAGGCATGCAGGTCCGAAGGTACTAATTGGTTTCTAAGTCTAGTTCTCGGATAATGTGTCGAAGTTGACATGAATAGACTCGTCGAATGACGACCTTGATGTATCCCCCATCAACGACAAAAATCTGACACATAGATGTAAATTGGTGGATCAAATGAACATGAACTGACACGGGTATTGAAACAGGAAATTTGTGATGGTTGACTCTTGAGGCAAATACTTCCCTTGAACACTAAGGCACAACAACAGAAACATGACATGGACCAAAACATGATGATGCAGTGGATACTGTGACTTTCTCCAGGTGACCCAAAGGAGTAAATAAACTCAAAGGATTGGTTCAGTGCAGAGGTTCAGCGGATTAAAATGTGTGCAAAGACAAAGTGCCATGTTCAAGGGCGACTGTAAGAGTTACTTGTAATGTTCCCAAAAACTACTTGGCTTGCTTCCTTCAATTTTTTCCCCCATCCAGATAGATGAGTACCTCTTTTTGATTTAACGAGCTTGAGGAGGGTAACACATGCTCGATATAACTCACGTTCGATAAGTCCCTCTTCCTTTATTTAACGAACTGGAAAATGTAAGGGTTCGGTCATGTATGGTCCCTTCAATGTATGATTGTTTAACAAGTCCAGAGAAGGTAAACTTGGTGGTTTTTCATATTTAGAGAGTTTGAAAATTACTTAAAGATGACTCCAGTGTTGTCCTTTTTCGTGATGTTAGTCTCCCGAGGCTGAAAAAGAGATAAATTATCACTCGAAAGACGCCCTTTCAAACCTTTTAACGAGTGGGAAAGGAAGCAAGATCACTCGACAATATTTTCATGTTTATAGAGTCTAAAAAGAGCTTAAAGGAGACTCCAGGAGGTTCCTTTTTCCTATAACCTTTACGAGTCCGAAAACATGATAAAAGTATATTTGGTTACATTATCATGTTTTTACGAGTGCGAGAAAGAACAAAGACTAAGCTCGATACTCTTCCCATAGATTGAAAGCTAGTGTCTTAACTCCATAATGATTATCAAAGTTTGGAGACATGCCCCTCAAACTTCAATTCATTCACCTACTTTGAGGTTGTCACCAATTTTTGTACTAGATGGAGAAAAAAGATACAGGTGGATGAAATGAAGTTTCAAATACGAGACCTAACGAAACACTTGACTCGACATCTATGATATCTAGTGAAAGACTCAACCCGATGAGAGAGGTGACTGTTTCATTTTTTAACGAGCTTGAAACAAGAACAAAACTATGCTCAAAAATCTGGGTTCAATCCCTAGATTTCTATTTCATTTTTTAACGAGCTTGCTATTGAGAGGAAAAACTATGCTCAAGACCTATGTTTCATTTTTTAACGAGATGGCCATAGAGAAAAGAAACTATGCTCGTAGTCTCTTCTTGATCATGGCTTCCAAGAGGATAACGCTTTGGAAGGACACCATGTCAAGGGACAAAACTTGGACATGGCTTCCAAGAGATATTCACTAGATGGAAGAAGAATTCTCTGGAAGGAACATATGTCGAGGGTCTCGTTAGGGGTAAGGAGATCATGCTCCAATAGCCCTACTGAAGAGATCACCATGTCAACTACCAGATCTAAGTCATCAGAAGTTGAAGTCCTGGGAGACAATGCCACATAATTGACCTGCTGTAGGATTGATACTAACTGCATATAAGACCCGATTAGGGAGATCATTGGGTTGATGGTCAAGTTAGGGCCAACAAACGAAAGTTGATCAATAGTCACCATTCTTCCATCGTGCAAGAAAGATATCACACGAAAAAAGAGTGGACACAATAGCTTTCATGGAATAGACATAATCTCATCCAAGGAGTGAATCAAAATCCAAGGGGTCCTGGACTACCATAATGTCAATAAAGACGGTTTTCCCTCCCAAAGTTACGGGAAACTGAGGAAGGATCCCTAAAGGGTGACTGGTTCTTCTTTTAAAATCGAACATAGTTTGGGTAACCGATAGAAGCTGAGGATAACCAAAAGCTTTCCAAGCAATAGAGGACAAAATATTAACAAACAAACCTTCAACTATCAGTGTTTGAAGAACGTCCCGACCACAAACCTGTATTGTAATCTTGAAGGGAATGTGAGAGGGAAGACGAGGTCTGGTTAGCACACCCCAATAAAAAAGGATGGCCTTATTACTTGGAGGGGGTTTTGTAGGAGAAAGAGGAATGCTCCCCAACACAGTAGATTATGTATCAATGAGAAAAACGTGGACAGAATCGGGTTTACTCTCTAGAGGGAGAGTAGGGTCGATCGATGATGTGATCAAATCAACCACGCTGGCACTCTTTAGAGTAAGAGTGGGATTGACCGATGAAGTAAATGGAACAACCACTTTGGCACTCCTCGGATGAAGGGTGGGATTGACCTTGGAAGGAACATGATCAATCACTTTGACACTCTTTGAAAGAAGAGTGGGATCGACCGATGGCAGAACTAGAGAAACCACTTTGGCACTCCTCAATGGAGGAGTGGGATCGATCGATGGTGGAACCAGATCGACCACTTTGGCACTCATCATAGGAGGAGTGGGATCGTTCGATGGCAGAACTAGATCGACCACTTTGGTACTCATCAGAGGAGGAGTGGGATTGACCGATGAAGTAACCAAAGAAACCACTTTGGCACTCCTCAATGGAGGAGTGGGATCGATCGATAACAACATCAAATCGACCACTTGGGTTTCATTCTCCGAGGGGAGAATGGGGTCGATAGATTGAAACAGATCAACTGTTTGGGTTAGTGGCTCAACCGAGGATGAAACTAGATTGACCACTTGATGAACCAAATTGACCAAGGATGGAACCATATTGAATAGTCCATCAACTAACGATGGTTTGGGAGAAATCTTATAATAACCGATTGGAATTTGAATCATTTTCAAAAGAGAAGAAGCCTCTTCCATACGAGGACAAAGGTGAGAATAATGATCACCTTTGCATAACATGCAAGGAAATTTGACAATTGTCTTCTTCTTACCAACCTTAATGTCACTAGTTGACGAGGCATCACCAACATGTTTAGCAAAGGCCGATGATTTGGAAGACCACATTTCTAAGACCTTGGCAAGACCAGGGAAATCCCTCAGAAAGTGGTCACCCTTACAAAGACTACAAGGAAATTTGGGTTTCAGTTTCTTCATTTTGATCTTGTTGACCTCATCGACACTCCCAGTAATATTAATAGTAGTTGGTTTCTTGGATCCAACATCTAATATGGTCGGAGGCTTGGTGCATTTTTGTGTTCTTCTTCTTCTTCTCTTTTTGTTTCTTATTCTTCTGATCAGCCTGGCTACTTTCTTTACAGATTTCACTAGGCAAAGAAGGAGAAAAGGAAGGAGACATAATGGGTGAAGAAGGCGAAAATTCAACATGAGGTTGATGTGTGGGTGGTGTACTAAAATCTGAAGTATTAGGTGCAACTGAAGCACTGGGAGGACTCGATATCAACGAAGTTGGGAATAACCAAACCAGTAATCTAATGGTGAGTCCCAGAAGACTCAGTGTGGCAATGTATGGAGGACCAAAGTTTCCAAAAGAAGGAAAGGTGAAAGGTTCCCCAGGACAATGGGTTCCTCCATTAGTACTTCCACGAATTGATGCCATTAACACTGACTCGACCTAAGTTCCACTAAGTAAAACAAACAACACACGCTATGAATCTAAAAGAAAACAATCAAACAAAACTTCCGACAATGAAACCACTAGTTGGTGATGAAATCCAACATCGCGAGATCAATATAGGAAGGGGTGGGGATAGAGTGGGTGGATTAGTTATGTTGGTGACATGATTAATGGACTTATGCCTTGGTGGAAGCTTCCACGCAGTAAACGTGGATTTAGCCTCCAAGGAGCTCGAGTGAGTTTGACCAACATATGTTCTAGGTACAATGAGACTTCCCTTCATCGTCACCTTGTGTAATACCTTGAATATTATGGCTACTAAGGTCACCAAATCGTAGTCATTCCCTGGGTGGGTACAGTCGACAGTCCAGTCCGAATGCATGGGAAGGATAACAAGTCTGAAATCCTTCGAGAGAACTGTGGACAAATGGACCAGTAGAACTTGAGAGGATGTCGAACAGATTCATAATTCAGGAAGCATTGAGACCAAATGAAGACTATTGAACCTCAAGAAGAACCCCCAATATACGATCTGACTACTATGAACAGTTGAACCATGGAGGGATAATCTTCGTAACTCTCCCGAATGTGACCTCGTGCATAACCGCTGTGTGAGAGGGGGATCCTAGAAAGCCTATATGACAATTGGATTTTCTCTCCCTATTGCAAGATGCTAATGTTTGTTTGACGGCTTTGGAAAGTTATCCTTTCAACCTATTCCAAATCCCTTCACCTTAAGCTAATGTAGGTTTGCTAACAAAAAATGTAAAAATGTATAATGAATTTTAGTTAAGCACTTGATTTTAAGGCTGTTGTTTACTCAAAGGTGTATGAGAGTGAAAACTAATAATATTATGACTCAATTCCTAGAACATGCATAAGAAATGATAAGAAGTCTTTTATTTCAATGAATGTCTATTTAAGGGAAGGAGAAGGATTTTCCTTTCACTTTCAAACACTAAGATGAAATGACCTCATGCAATAGTCCTCAATCAAAAAGTCTGATACAGTGTCAAAATGTTTATATGTGGCTGATAATTAGTTTGATGTAAAGCTTCCTATGTTAATCAAACTTCAAGATCTGTGAGATTTAAGAAACGCGGAAGAAAAATTCACATAAAAAAAAACACACCCTCTTTGTGCTCAAACAAAATAAAAGAAAACCGAATCCAGACAGAAGGAAATGCTTGGAGAAAAGACCTCAAAGATCAAAATGAAATAGTGAAAAGATCTTTAAATTTCCTTACAACGACTTTCAGTCAATCGGATAAGTCAGAAAGCAGTAGATCGAATCCAAATCTCAAGGAAGAAGAGTGACTCAAAGCAAGGAAAAAACATCAAAATTCCAAACAAAAGGTGGTAAAATATCAGAAAATAGAGTGTTGAAGGCCAAGACCAAGATGTACTGAGGTCGTAAGACTCCTTAGCAAGTGCCAAAAGTAAGAAATGAACTTAGAGAATGAAAACCTAGAAGATTTTTCACAGAAAAGGGGCAACGCTCTGATGTAAAGTACACCAGAGCGTTCCAATGCTCTGTGTAAGACCAGCAGGGAGCACCAACGCTCTGGTAGAAGAGGTAAGGGGCGTTGGCCACTAAAAATTCAGAAAAATGCCCAGAAAATAAAAAAACTCAAGCAAAATCAGACAATAAAAAAAGATAGGATGAAATAAAGGGCCAATCAACAGATCTAAGAATCAGAGAAACAGTATGGAGAAGTTCAAAAAAAGATCAAAGGCCAAGAAAATACCTAGGAAAGGAAACAAAAATCAATGTCTCTCCCCAGTGGAGTTGCCAATTTCTGTTACAGGATAATCCCCCTGTGGACAAGTGGATTTACTCTTGGATACTAGACCCCTATGACTAAGACAGAAAAGTTCTATTGTGGACACTGACTTTCCTTTTCATGAAGCTAAACTATCTAAAGGAGAACAAGGAAGAAGAGTAAATACCTTTTTACCGACGTTTGTCCTTGCTTGATCCAGGTTGATATTGATCTCCAAGTTCTTCAGAAGGTCTTGCAATAGAATGAGAAACAACAATGACACTTCCTACTTACCATAATTAGCTTCATAATGGATCTATGAAAGAAACAAGTTCATGAAACATACAAAAACTTTAAAGGAAACAGGCCAAGCATAGATTTATATTAATGAAAACAAAGTGAGATGCTTACAACCATGGATGTAGGTGAAACAAATTCAACAAGCTCTCTTTGTCTAGACACTTTCTCAAATAATCCACACAGAATGATGATGCTTCAATAATATATCCCTTCTGAGATCATAAGTTTGATGCTTCACAATGTCTCTATATCATACCATTTCTCATGAGATTATAAGTTAGGTATCTCTCTTAATCTCCATATCCTTTCACCATGAGGAGGCCTCCTTATATAGTCTTCGAGAGGCCTAACCACTTAAGAGATCCTTGGGATAAGTTGAGGATTATTCTCCTTTAGTTTTGGATCTTCCCTAAGATCGAGCCTTGACCTCAGATATGAATCCAACCAACTCCAGATATGAAGGGATTATTCCATGATTTCTCTCAACAATCGAAAGATTCACTCAAGAAAGGCCAATTCTTCCTTGGAATGGGGCATGGAGCGTTTCAACACTCGCCCAAATAAGGCTAGGGATCACTGGCATTCCCTGACAATGTATAGGGGAGCACTGCCTTCCAAAAATCATTTTTAAGTGGTTTTCTTCATGGAAAATGATTTGTACTCCTCATCAGATGATTTCTCCTTCTTAAACCAGTCTTTGAAGGTGTCTTAAGTTTACTTATGATGTCGTTAGAGACACAACATAGGGAATATGACAGTATGATGTTTGTGACACTTGCGACACTTGCGACCAAAAATGCGACACTTGCGACACTAGCAATGACGACAATGGGTCATCATTGAAGTGAGTAATTTTGATGTGTAACACATGTGCATAGAGGGGAACAAGCTCCGATAAAGTGACTACGATTTTGATGCTAAGGAGGCATCTGATAAACCTCACATAGACTATGACAGAGAGAATTCTCTGAGATATTTGTAGAATTTCCCTGGTGATATCATGGCTTGGCATGGGGGTGGTCAGAGTGCTAAGAATGAATGCCTTTGAGCCTATGGTTGAGTGGAGAGGCGAACACCCACAGTCAGTCGATTTGTGATCAACTATAATATATAAGTATTTTCATGCTATGTGTGGTACAATGGATGTGATGATTGAATGTACATGTGTTTATGGTTGAGTTTTACAATGTTTGCATAATTATTAGAAATACTCCTCTGCTTCTGTAAATTGCTATATTTACATGGCCTTGTACTTATCTTAGTATGGCCACTAGATATTTATGGAATTTGAATATGTAGGAGAGTTGGGGTAGGATAAACTAAAACGTCTAAGTCCTGCATATTTATTGAGTTACCTTAGCGAGAATGCCAAGTTCAACTATGTGGGAAAAAGGGTGTTTCCTTCAGACTATCCACCCATCTAACTGAGGGCTCATGCCTATGTATTTAACCCATTTGCAGCTAAAAGGATTAGTTATTATCCCACAAGAATTTCCAAAGGACCCATATGACCAAGGTCTGGGAACCCTGCGCTAGTCCAAAAGGAGCTAGCCATTTTTGGCTTCGGAACATATGACTCCACAACCCTTGAAAACAACCAAAGGCTGGAGTCACGAATAGATGAGGGCTGTAGATCTGGGGATCTAGTGGAGACCTCCCTCAACCATTAGATCAGACTTAGGAAGGGTAGCGTTAAGTGCTTTGACGATGTTCCACTTCGAGAGCATAAGAGTGGTCTAGCATCGAAAATCTCGAATGCCAGAGTTGCGAAGTTAATTGGGACCGTTGAAAGTGGAGGGATGTGTGTACATAGATCAATGACTATTCAAAATTTTAGGTATTCAATGATATAGGGATGCACAAGTTTCCTCAGAGTTCTGCAAGTGGAGTATATCCTAGCTGTGAATGCTAGGTACACATGGCGATAGATCGAGCATGGTCCGGAGAGGAAGATGGATGATACATACTGAAACTCCTGAATGCCAAACTTCTAAAGTGATGTGGACCATCAATCCTCG
Organism: Picea sitchensis; assembly: GCA_010110895.2. Classification (NCBI taxonomy): domain Eukaryota; kingdom Viridiplantae; phylum Streptophyta; class Pinopsida; order Pinales; family Pinaceae; genus Picea; species Picea sitchensis. The sequence continues at coordinate 29,686 of SNQJ01S0138653.1, read as the reverse complement.
GATCCTTCGGGATCCCTCTTAGTCTTTGATCTGAGGAACCCCCCCTCTACTTCTGAACCTATTGGGAATGCATCGTGGAGTGACGCGGGGCCCATACCTGTCCCCTGTCAAGTGTTGTTTGTTTAACTAAAGTCGTTGGATGAGAGGCTACTTGGAAAGCGATCCTATAGTCTAGAGATTTGGTACTTCGGAGGAACTTGTCCAAGAGTTTTCAAGGTGTTAAAACTCTCGAAGTCTGGAGCTATGAAGTAACGATAATTGTGGGTCTATGGATCTACGTGGACAAATCTCAACTGTGATATTTGAAAGAAGTGAGGAGGTTGTATGTCAGGGGATGAAGTGGCTCACTGACATCATCCTGGGCGACGTGGACCTGCAACTAAGGTGCCATATGTCACCCAGATATGGCTTATTTATAGACCCATTATGCCTATTAGAGAAAGACATGTGTCACCCCTAATGAGGACATGTGTCACCCTTGGCCCTCGCTACGTGTCAACTTCTAGTTCATTCCCACCTGGACAATGTGGTTGGTGATGTGTTAAGGACTCCGAGAGTTTAGAAGATTTGGGCATAGTATGGTAAAGGGATTTTAAACGTTGATCATTGATCGTTGAATGTCGAATGTTCAACAACGATCATCGATTTTCGAAACACATAAAACATAGGATATTGGTCCCTGATTGTTGAATGCTCAACGCTGAAAAAGGGACGTTCAACGCAAAACACTAAACGTTGATTTCTGAATGGCCAAGGACACTGTCACACACCCGTCGCGGCATAATAAATTTTCCGCCTTTCCTCGAGGGACAAAATCCCCGAAGTCCTACGGGGCTTAGCGTAGGCTAGCTCTTCCCTTTTTCCCACCTCCATGTGAACGTTGATTATGACCACAGGCCAAAAAACTAGGCGCCTTTTTGTATTTCGTGACTCGACGATATAAGCGAGTCGAGTCTTTTGACTCTGTAAACCCCGAAATGCCAAAGTGTCAAACAGGATTTGATCAACAATTAGTCCCCTGGGCTATGCCTTGGTCAGTATGACTACTTCTCATAAGACTGCAGTCTTATTCCCTTCGAGAGTTATCAATACGAGAGCCCGACCTCTTGTCAAAGGGACTCCCGAATTACTGATTTTCAATTTCTCAAAATGGCCTTTGTCACATTAGCCCTCTTGGATATGCCCTGATCCAGGTGACCACTCCTCATAAGACCTCCGTCCTATTTCTTTCAGGACTTATCAATACAAGAGCCCAACCTCTTTTCAATGGGACTCCCGAATTCCCAATTTCCGATTTCCCAAAATGGGTGATCTCGTGACACATGGCCTCGCTTAATCGGATGGTCCAAATCTATTTCGGGACTTCCACCATGGAGTATCCCGATATCTTGTCAACGAGACCTCCGAAATCCCGAAGTATGAAATACCAAGGTGGGTGATCTCGCGACACGTGGCCTCCCTTAATCAGACGAACTAGATCTATTTCGGGACTTCCACCATGGAATGTCCCGATCTCTTGTCAACGAGACCTCCGAAATCCCAAAATCCAAAATCCTGAGATCGGTGATCTCGTGACACATGGCCTCCCTTAATCGGATGGTCCAAATCTATTTCGGGACTTCCACCATGGAGTGTCCCGATCTCTTGTCAATGAGACCTCCGAAATGCCGAAGTCCAAAATCCCAAGATGGGTGATCTCATGACACGTGGCCTCCCTTAATCGAACGGTCCAGATCTATTTCGGGACCTCCACCATGGATTTTCCCGATCTATTGTCAACGGGACCTCCAAAATACCGAAGTCTAAAATCCTGAGATGGGTGATCTCGCGACACGTGTCCTCCTCCTGGATGGATGGCTCAGATCTATTTTGGGACTTTCATTGTGAAGTTTCCTGACCTCTCATCATCAGAACTTTCGAAATCCTGATACCAACTCCTCCTTTAGGACTTTCGCCTCTATTCACGAGGGCTTAACCCTCATGCATCTCCCGACAGATCCAATGGTTGTCGGTTTTTCTAACTAAGTTCTGACGGTTCAGATCTATCCTATGTTGTGCACTCTCCCGCTACTCCCTGGATGTGGAAAAACCAACGATCTAGATACTCCCATGGACCTTGGGGATGTACGGTCTCGATTTCTTCGCTACTCATGAAGATAAAGGAAAAGGGTTAAGGCATTTAACACCCTCATTTCTTCCTCCAATCTAATGATCGTGAATGACCGTAGATATTCCGCCAGGATCTCATCTGTCAATCGATACTTATCCTTACGCTACCGTTTCAGGATTTCGAGAGGATCATTTTTCCTCGTACAGGGTTACTAAGACTTGCGCCTTCAAATCATTTTCCAGGTTCTTGGTGAGCTTTCCAAGAAGGGTGTCTCTATGGGGAGATCTATCCAGGGTATTATGTAAGACGGATAAGGGTATAGATTTCCTTAAATTAGACTTGAAGTCCAAATTAATTCAATATGCGTATATATATATAAATCTATCTATAAACATAAGCCATACGTGGTCCTTCCAATAAAATCATGCAACCACTTTTTCTGGTCAAAACACCACACACACAGTCTTATACTGAAACCATTTATAAATTGCAGAGACTATGAGCATACATGTCAACATATAAATTTCAAGATACAAGATGTAAAAACACTTATCAGAAGTAACACCAAATGTGATTGCCACTGCTGAGAGGGGTGCTCGTTTCCACCCAACCATAGGCTCAGCGACTCCCAATGGATTTACCACTAGACACCCCTGAGCTGAGACCACGATGTTTCGAGACTGAGTCTTTGTTTTCCAGTGACCGAGAATGAAGGTTACTCTCCTTCTTCTCTCCTATCACTCACTTTGTATTTTTCCAGGGTTCTCCTCCTTCTTTCCCTTGCATCTGCCCCCTTGATCGCCCACTCTTCCTTCCTTTTCTCCTTTCGACAAGGTTGCGTGTGGCATGATCTTCCTCATGGTGGTCAGGTCTGAGGACTCTATGGATGGGAATTTCAACCCCCATCCCTAATTACTCATGAAGAGCCATTTATCTACCAACCTGGCGAGTCATTTAATTCGGGGCCAGCCAGCAGCTCTTGGTTCTCCGGGCTAGTGAATTCCAAATACGGTATTGGTTTTGGTGGAAGTTAACGCCACCATTCCAGGTGCCTTCCACCACCTTTCTTTAGCCATCATGGTCTCTTTTTCAGCACATCCCCTCTCAACAGTCCTACAATATATATATTCATAATATTATTCACATTCATCGACCTTTTTCACAAGGTCCATTCACATCACACATTTACATTTCTGAGTTTTCCACAATACTTGGCTAGTATAGTTATTTTTACAGACTGGGGGATACAGGGTGTTACAATTCCCTCCTCCTTAAAGGAACATCATCCTCGATGTTCTATCTATCAACTTGAAATGCATGTACAGGTGTAAACAAAATCAGATATGCATGTTTCATGGCATCCTCCATTTCCCATGTAGCCTCATCTGGGCCAAAATGTTTCCATTGCCTGTGCAATGGTTCAGTTCTAGAGCAAGGTTTAATTTATGTCCAGTATGCATTGAGGTTCTAGTAGAAATTCTCCCTTCGGTTCCACCTGGATCACAGACCAATCAATTATATGATTAGCATCATGTACATATTTCTTTAATAATGAAACATGGAAAACATTATGTGCTTTTATTGTGGGAGGAAGTGCTAGTCTATAGGCTACAGGTCCCACTCTATCCAGAACCTCAAAGGGTCCACAATACCGAGGTGCCACTTGGCACAAGCTCCCATTTTCAGAGAACTCTTCCTGGGTCTAACTCTGAGATATACATGGTCTCCCATTTTGAACTCTCTTGGAGTTCTCTTTTGGTCGTCATAACTTTTCTATCGGTTCTGGGCAACCTTCAGGTTTTGTTTTATCTGAGTCACCTGTTGTTCCATTTCTTTCAACATGTCGGGTCCAAAATAAATCTTGTTTACGGGATTACTCCAGCTGACTGGAGTGTTACACAGTATACCATAGAGGACTTCAGAGGGACTCATCTTTAAGAATGCTTGGTAGCCGTTGTTGTAGGCGAATTCTACCAGTGGAAGGTAGTCTTCCCACTTCTTGGTTTGATGCATTACATGCATTCTTAGCATGTATTCAAGTAATTGGTTCACTCTTTTTGTTTGTCCGTCGGTTTGAGGGTGATAGGCGGTGCTAAACAACAATTTGGTCTCTAAGCTAGCCATCAATGATTTCCAAAAGTTAGAAGTAAATTTCGTGTCTCTGTCAGACACGATCTCTTTCGGCATACCATGCAGTCTGAATATCTCCTGCATGAATACCTGGGCGATATCGATTGCTTTGCAAGTTGATTTGACAGGGAT
>SNQJ01S0138653.1:0-18357 GCA_010110895.2 Picea sitchensis | reverse complement strand
TGGGCACAGGAATTGTTGGGAAGGGTTTTTCTAATCAAGCTAATAAACAAAGTTGTAGAAATATAGAGTGATTGAGTGAGAAATCACAATAGACTCCCTTGCTTGGTGGATAGGAAACTAATATGCCAGAATTCTTATGGGAGGAGGAGAGTGATCTCCATCCCTGACTGTTGCTGAACAGAGGGAAAAATTCTAGGTGTAATGGTTAAGACTGATTATGAACTAAAGATACTCTGGAATTCTGAAATAGAATACTTAGTAAGTAATATAATTCGAAATTGTATTTGGGCTTTAAGGGAATAGTCCAAATGTTATTAGACATTAAAATTTATTATAAATAAGGTAAAATGGTTGATTAAATGTTGACCCTGAATGTGGTAAAGGAAGTGTTGGGGCACTTCTAGAAGCCCAATGGGTCAGATTGACATCCAATGGTGGATGGTAGCCATATAGATATAGTTGGACCCTAGTAAACGGAATCTAGAAAAGGATTTCCTTGATCAGAAGGTTTGTTGATCAAGACCATTTGGAAGATAGATTAGTTGTTTTATTACCTTGGGAATGGTTATAATTTCCTAGAATGTATTTATGAGTGGGAAATGTTTACATGAACGTTGAGGAAAGAGTGTTTTCTTGCTAGCTATTATCTCATAGAAAGGAAAACATGGTTATGACTATGTCTATTAAACTACTAGGTGGATATCATGTGAATGACTGCAAGATCTCAATTGAGGGGGATGCTCGGTGTTGAGTGTCCCTATGAGGCTTGTCATAAGGATGACAAAAGTATCCTTGGAGGAGGATATGGAAGTCTGGTATGTCCATGTGCATGTATGGCATGGAAATGGTGCAAGCAATGAGCTTGCATGATGAATGTTTGGCTAGGTTTGTATGTGTTTGAATGCATGGGTTAATGTATTGTGAGGTTTCTTGACATGAATACTAATATTAATACCAATTGGGTGTGAAATATATTAAATGTGAAAGTGATGCACATGTATGATGTATGAGTATAAGTGTACTAAAGGAACAATATGACTTCCTTGATGAGTGATATGTAAGGAAATAATTGCACTTTCCAAAATTAAGTGAATACCATGGATACATGGTTGATTCCATTATGAAGAGTCATGAAAAAACTGTTTGAATGATAGCTTAAGGGGAATGTGCTCCATTCCCTTAGGAAAGACTCATATAAATAGATGAAAGAGTGAACGAGTAAGGGTTCTCTGTTGTCATGATAAGAGGCAAATGATTCTACCTTTGAGGGTCACATGAGAATGATTGTGAACAATCATGAGTTGAATGGTTTTAAAATAGAGATGTAAGTGGGTTGTGAAATATACCTATGGCAGCTACACACAGTCTTATGATTATCCATATGGTTAAGTACATTATGGATGTAAGTTAAAAAACTAGAATATGTGTGGGTACATAACTTGGATGCATGACAAAGATGCATGTTTATATTCCTTATGGAATATTTCATAAACAACTGAAGATAACTCAAGGTTGAGGCCATCATAGATAGTGATGGATATAAAATAAGGAAGTTGCATGCTGAAGGAGTTCCCTATGGAGGAACTATGTGAAGACTCTATCGAGAGAACAAAGTCAAAACCTTAATGACTACTGAGGATTAAGAAACGATCTACAATCTTGTATATATATATAAGAACCCTAGATTACATTTTGAAAATAAATGTTTTTTGTTCGCAAATCAAGGTTAGAACTCTCATTTAGATAGACTGTAGGAACAAGATTGTAGAAATCTCTTCGATCAACTACAGATCGATATCATGAAGATCAAGGAAGAAAACCATGATCAAATCAGGTTAATCAAGAACCTGATAGAGGAGGTGAGTTTGAGAAGTTGACCGGAGGGAAAACTGATCCTAGTCATCAGATTGACTTAAGGACCCACTAGAGTTAATGGATCAAACAACAACCATTTGATTATATTGATGTTCGAGGATCATTACGGAACGCGAAGGTGAAATTAACAGACATACTAGTTCATGGTCCATAATCAACTAAGATCGTTGATATTAACAGGTAAACAGATCAACGACTCACTTTGATTCCATTACTGTCGATCATATTCCATTGTGAAGATTGAGGGGAGAGTTTAACCATGAGCTAGTTGAGGTTCCACAATCCTTTCCAGCCATCAGATATGGGGGAGGATGGATCTACACCATTGATTATCAGAGAAGGGATTAAGCCATGGTCATAACGCCGGGACACAGGAGCTGAAAGGATAGCACCTGAAAAGAATAGAGCCGAGGTCACATCTCTTAGTCATATGGAGAGAAAAAAGAGTTCCTCCAACCAATCAAGGAAGATAGAGTTTAGCACTCTGCATTAGACCATGGTCATGGGGACTAGTTATATGGGAAAAGGGTTGATAGAATGATGAATAGAATTTGATCCTGTTAGTGATCAAATAGGAAGAGATAATAGAGATCAATCCTGAACAACCCCTTACGGTTTTAGAGAACCCTAACACGAATAGGGGCATAACTATCAGAAGATCACCAAAGGTGCATCCGAATAACTCAGTTGAACTGAAAGTCTAGGGCTGTGTAGAAGAAGTTTGACCAAGGAAGAGTTCATTGATTCCTTCCTGGTTGTGTTTTGTCATCATAGTGATTATGTTTGCATGACTGTAGAAACAATTGAAATTTTTTTGTGTTTCACTCACATAAACATTAAGGATAACGTGAATAAGTGCATAAGGATATGCTAGGACATATATGAAAATGTCTTGCTGAAATGATATATACATTTTTACTTTACATGAAAATTAATATAATCATGATGTATCACATGTTTAGAAATAAATTGGAGCTATTAAGAAAGACAATTTCCAATGATGGACAACCTCAAGTAGATGAAATCTATGCTAGTCAAGTATGGGTCATAATCCTTGCAATAAAGTTCATGATTAAAGAGTACCATGCGTACAATGACCAATCTAGGGAGATTGGGAATAAAGGTGCTCATAGTTAGAACATTGCATGGAGTTTCTTTGAGGAAATGCATGTTTTCATAAAGGACAAGCAATGGATTTTCCATTGAGGAAGGAGGACCTTTCAATATTTCTACTTACATTGATAGGTGTTAAAGAAAAGAAAATTTGGGTGGCCATGAGTGTTGGCACCCTGGTTACTAATGAAGGAAGGATGCTTGGGTGCATTTGAGAGAAACTTATAGTTTCATATGTGTTGATTTGGGTTCATGATCAGCATGTAGTAGGAAGTACAATATTGCTGCAATAAAGAATGAGAATGAATAAGTCATATGGTGAAGAGGTTGGTTAAACTCCAACACACCATGGAAGAGTGTGTGTCACTAGGTGTGGCAACTTGAAAATCAATGGAAGGGTGCATTGGGTATGAATGCGGCCATGAACATTGACACATTGTTTAAATTCATTTGATATTTGAATTGTATTTGGAAAATTTAGTGGGTTGAAAGGGTGCTTGCATAAATAATAATATTTCCCTTTTTCTTTGTACCCTTGAATATATGAAAATGACTTGGAATGTTAGTATGCATCACTTGGAAAATTTAATGTGCAGGAAAGCTAACAATTTGTCTGGCTGAGGAATGTTGAAGTTGCAGGAAGGAAAAAACAATGTCTTGGATATGGAAATGTTGTAAGACCATAAGGAAGACCAGTTGCCTACTGGTCTAAGATGTTATGGGAATAAAATTCCCATACTTCCGAATCTGGTTCCTGTGTAGAACAAATCTGAAAATAAATGGGAAATGTGGAAATCTGTGGGTAACAGAATTGCAAGAAAATTTTGAATTTGAAATTGATGATAATTTCTCATAATTTTTTATTCCGGTGATATTGGTGAGATGAAAAATATCTCTCTAGGGAGGATAGATGGAGGTTGTCAAGAGAGAAAGCATGGAAGATGTTATTGTTGAGACATGAGAACTCTGTGGTAAGCCATGATCACCCTGGAACATGTTGTGTTGTGGTAACATGAGTTGGAGAGATGCCTTGACAGAGAAAGTATGAGGGATGTTGAAACTGTAACTTTGAAGAATTAAGTGATGAGGCCATTCCTTTGGTGGTTTCATCCTCCATTATGTTCTTCCCTTCTCTAAGTTTTCAAACTTCAACTGGTGTTCCACACCCATCATACTTATGCACTGCATTTCTCCCCTGTTCTGCTCCAAATCTAATGTGAAGTAGTCATTTACACTGATACCAATCTTGAATTCTTTATTTGTGCGCACCCCACCATCTTCTAGGTGTTTCCTTGAGTGCAATATCCATGGCTAACAACCTCTGATTTTCTAGCACTTCATCCTCATATTTTGTCAATAACTCCTCTAAGTTGTTCAACCCATGAAAACTTGGAGGTTCTCTTATCTCTGTACCAACCCACATTACTATGCAATATATTCTTGTGTACCTCCTTGTGGAGACTTCGTGTAGTAGTTGTTTCCAATTATCCAAACCTGTGTTTAAGTCTGAAGCACACGATGTAATGCTTCTCCATATAAGTACCCTGACTGTAGTTGGATTGACATAATATTCTTCTCATGTAGTGGTTCTGTACAACTATTTTATATCTTCCATGTCCAAACAAGTCACTTATAGAAACCTATCTCCTTATGAAGGATCCAATGGTGCAATAAATCTATATTCTCCTAATTCCAAATTCATTTTACTTGGCTTCAATTTGATCACACCCTGGATATGAAATTCCCAATCCAGTCCAAGCAATGCTAGGTAAGGTGTCGTTCCATCTACTATATCTATCACTTCAAAATCTACCATAGTGCGCACTCCATCCAAATCTACTATCACATATTCAAGCCTTCTGATTGGTAACACTCTATGTTGATTTTCTAGTTTCAACTGGACAGGTGAATAGACCAATGTGGGTTCTCCCATACACTGCCATGTATTCTTAGGCAGGAAATTTACTTCAGAGTCAAAATCCAGTATAATATCTCGCATGTTGAAATCCCCAATGTTGGCATTTAACCCAAATTCTCTGCTTGTCCTTTTTCTTATATGGAGACGATTGACTATTTTCTTCTCTAACTTCCATTCTACCTCTGTGTTTCATCTTTCTAGCAGATTTTGTAAGACCTTATCAGATGATGGATCATTTAATATCTTAACAAAGGATTGCATAAAATTCTTTATGGAACTTACTTTCTCTAGAGATTTTCCTATATTGGTATCGTCCATTGAAGATGGAATCTTGTACATTAGTGGGTCCTGAGTTTTCTATGAAAGTTGTGTAGATGCATAATTCTACTTGAGAAGCTCTTGTCTGGCCTTCTTAAATGTTTCATTTTCTTCCCGTGTGTCACACGACTTCTTTGGCTCATTATTCTTCTTGAACCATTAGTCTTGAGATGGATCTTGTTTTGTTGCATCAACTCCTATCTCGTCTCCTCCTTGAGTGAATATATTGATGCTTTTCCTATCATCCTTGGCTTCTGCAGAAATTCACTAGACATTCTAGTTGTTATAGTTACTTTTTTCCTAGATCTTTCTTAAGAGTTGTTAGCACTGAAAGCCACCCTCAAATTATGAGAGGATAAGCCTAGTACCCATTAAAAATTTTGGTGAATGTTTGATTTATGTGAGTGGATGTCAAATGGGGAAAACTCAATACATGAATGATATCAACACAGAAATGGACAAGTAATACATAGGGAATTAAGGGCCACAACTAACTTCAATCAGTGAATTGAGTTTAAGTATGAGTAGTGGGAAGACTTAGTAAGAAAGGTGGACAAGACTGTTATGGGAATCATGCCTTCAAGCAACTTGGAGAAGAAAAACTCAGGCTCAAGATCACTCTTGAGCTCAAGCTTCAGACACTGAAATATGTTCAAACAACACAGTCACAACATCACAATGATCAAACCTAGATCACCATGCAACTACAACAACTTGACTGGATCCTCCATGCCCGAGCCATTCAGTGTAAGAGGGGAAATGATCACAAGGAATATGACTAAAACTTGTCATGATACCACTATAATCAAACCTACATTACAACAACATAACAACCCTCGATTAGATCCTCCATGCTCGAGTGTTTTAGCACAATTTTTACAAAGAGATGAAAAGAGGTTGACTTCTATTAATTTGAAAGTCTCAAATCTGATACATAACCAGAGAATAATTATGGCATCAAAACATTACAAAATAGGGATATTTACTCTACCATTTGACCACCTTAACAAAATATTAAAAACAACTATTTATACTCAGAACAATTCACCACTACCAGGAGCACGATCACGCCCCTGCATTCAAGTCTTTTCATCTGCGTCTTCTCTATCAGACTGTGCAGGCATTTTTCTGTCAGACACGAGCGCAGATCAGCATGGGTTTTGTAGGAAAATATGCTCATAGGAGTACCACGGGTTGGATCTTTAGTCCCCACGGCCAAACCTTCCATACCTTCCATTTATGGAGTGAGCCGAGGTTTCAACCACCACTCCTTTTTTCATTAACTATATTCATCGGGATCAGGACGAGGCTTAATGCCCAAAGATCTACCATGCGATGCTAGCATCCCTTTGAGTCAACCCGACACCTTGAAACCATGATGGTCTCATTCTTTAACTTAGACGGGCATCCTCAGCTTTTGGTGCAGGTCTCATGAAATCCACATGCTTTCCTTCGCGCTCCTAAAGCTCTTGGTGCCAACTTCTCCTTCATTACATTTTTCCTGCATGCGACCTCGAGCCATGAACCAACGCTCATCTCTAAACAAGATTCGAGACTTTTCTTTTCAGAAGCCTTCACATCACTTGTCTCCCAAATTCTCGATACCTGAATCGATGAAATCTCTTATCAGGCCGATGGTCAGATCTGCTTCACAATCAATGGTGGCGATTGCTTCTTCGAAACTTCAAGATGACCATATTTATGCAATGGGCATTGGCCTCTTTTCCTAAGCCCTCCTTTCACATGATCTCAGGCTATGAACTTGGGCTTAGCTCCAAAGTCGCTTCAGCATTTCTCCCTTCAGATATTTTTACAACACTAGACCACAAACTTCCCGATGCCCGCTTTGACGAAATCACCTGACTCAGATTGATAGTTGGATCTTCTTTGCATCTGATAGCTGTGATTTCTTCCTTGGAACCCTAAGCTACTAGATCCACATGGCGAGCACTCACCTTTATTTTTGGACTAGCTTCCATGTGACCTTGAGCTATGACCATGGGCCCAATTCCTAGGCGCGTCATAATTTCACACTTCGCAAACTAGCATCGTGCCTCATGCTAGAATCTTCGATTCACGAGAATACAAATCCACTAATCTGGCACCACGTGCCTCTCTATTTTGGGTGGCCTGGATTCATTTTCTTTTGATTCCTTCCTAAACTCCAAAAAGTTTCTTCCACGAACCATCAGATCGATTGCCACCTGTCCCTATAAGATCCATGGTCCATATCTAATCTTCATCATATCAATATTTCACGTCTCGGGAAGTTGAGAGACTACTCACCTCCCTTATCCTAATTTTTGATTCTACGCTCTCCTCAAATCAACAGTCCAAGACTTTCCTTGATCCAATGACTCAGATCAACTCCTGAGTTCGCATTTCGTGAGACCTCATGACTCTACCCTTTGACTTTTCCATGCCGTGAGTCAGCGAAATGTTGATCTCTCGCCACATACCCTTTCTAGAACCAATGACTTGGATTGAACTCATGACTTTCGACCTCTATCTGACGTTAAAATTCATGCAAATATATGATCCCAATCACCTGAAGGCCGCAAATCTAAACTTTGAATGGAACCTCCTCCGCTAAAAATTGAACTTGATCACTTGCTTGATTTGAGTCCATATTAGACCACTCTGATTTCTACCCTTTATGCTCATGGTTGTGGCCTGTGTAAGTAAATACTTGGACAACTTCCTGAGGGTTCAAGAAAACAGAAGGATCAATGATAGAGGTAAAGGAGATGAGTGCCCTAATAGAAAGGGGCAAACAAAAAATGACTTTGCCGACTGAAGGGAAAATTTAAATACATGGCCTGTGAAAAGGAGAAAAACAGGGCAAGGGTGTAGACTCAGGTATAGACCACAAACCCATAGGACTTGGAAAAGTTCATGTGATAACATTTGACATGCTCCCTGTGAGCTACCAATAACGCATAACTCTAGTGCCTTAGCTATGGGTTTATGGAGTCTCTTATTAAAATAAAAAGTAAAAATAAAAACACAAAGGGGGTGGTATTTACAATGGTGGGACGCTGGTCATGGCCTAAAAAAAAAAATCTTGAGAAAATTCCCATTGTGAGGGCCACCCAAAACCTAGGAATCCTCCAAGTTATGCAATTCATAAGTATTGTTTGGAAAAACCTCAGAAATCTTGAAGGGGCCAATCCAAAAGGATTCAAATTTACCATGTTTTCCCTTGTCTTTATTGGGTGCATCCCATTTGAGCATTAGATCCCCTAGCTGGAAATTTTCCTTTCTTGCGCCCTTGTCAAAAAATAATTTTATTTCCAACTAATGGTCTTGTTCTTTATCAAGCAACTGCTCCCTGGTTTGTTGCACTTCTACCAATTGCAATATCCTCCTGACCATGTCATCAGGTTCTCCTTGGTATTCCTGGAGGAACTTCGCCATAGGAAAAGCAAGATGAGCCGAAATATTTCCTCAACACCATACAATAGCTAGAAAGGAGAAATGCCCAGGGATCTTTTTGTGGTAACTCTGTCAGCCCACAATGCAAACTTCAGCCTTGAATCCCAGGATTTCTTGTTGTCTTCTAACAGTATTTTGATGATATTTATGAGGCTCTTGTTAGAATACTCTACTAAACCATTTCCTTGAGGATAGTAGGGAGTATAATGGACTAGTGTGATCCCATGCTACTCACAAAAATTAATTAACAACTCATCTCTGAAAGAGGCGGCATTGTATGTGACAATCCCGCTTGGACAACCAAATCTGGATATGATGTCTTCAAGGAAATTTATGATCACCTTGTGGTAGGCACTCCTTGTAGGGATGACTTCTATCCATTTGGTAAAATAATCAGTGGCGGTCAAAATCAACCTGTGTTGGCCACTCGAGGTTGGGTGGATCTCTCCAATGAAGTCAAGACCCCATTGCTGAAAAGGTTTAGAAACCACTACAGGTTTCAAAGGAAGAGATTTGAGCTGCTTCTTTCCAGGAAAATTTTGAAACTTGGTACAAGCTCTAATATTCGCACAAACATCAGTAAAAAGGTCGTGCCAGAAATACCCATCTCTGAGGATATTATACACTGTGGTTCTCCAAAAAGGATGCCCCCACATGAGCTGTCATGAAAATCGGACATAGCTCTTTGGGCTTCTTATGGGTCTAGACACCTCAATAGGACTCCCAGGGGATCCTTCCAGTACAAAATTTGATCGATGATACAATACTTGATTGCTTTGAGTTTCAAATCTCTCACCTTGTTTTTACCCAAACCATCAGGGGGCCTCAACTTTTGCAGAACGTATATGATGTCTTTATACAAGGGGCATCCTGCTAAGTTGGGGCTGACATGAGAGTCTTCACCAGTGATCTTATCTTGCTGATATTCTAATTCTATATTCATGAAATTAACCCCCAATGCCTCACAATTTGATTCAGCTAGTAACCTGGCCAAACCTTGGCCTTTCACCAACTTGGTGGGTTTGATTTCCAAGTCAAATTCAAATATCTTGGTGGTCCACTTGCTTCCTTTTCCATCTAATCGAGATGGATCGGTATCTCCTTTACTGAAGCTGAGGGGACATATGCAATAATTTTTTAGTGAAGAATATAGATTATGAAAGCCTTGAGGGATTTCACCAAAGCATAAGCCTACTTTTCCAGGATATCATATCTCATTTCTGCATCTCTCAGTGCTCTGCTAAAAAAGGAAATAGGTTGTTCCAACTCATCTGAATTTCTCTGTAGAAAAACAACAACTAATGTATTTGATGAAGCAAAGTGAAATATCAGAAATTTCTTGGAATAGTCTGGGATGATGAGCACAGGTGCTTCAGTCAACTCCCTCTTGATTTGGTTGAAATAATTTCTGGACTCAACAGTCCATTTCACTTCATTCCCCTTTTTGAGCATGGATGTAATGGATTTAACCAACTCGGAAAAATTAGAAATGAATCTCCTCAGAAAATTGATTTTACCCAAGAAAGACTGAACCTCTTTCCTGGTTCTGGGAAAAGACAAGGACTGGATGACCTCTACTTGGCTTGGATAAATTTTCACCCCTTCAGCTGACAAAATATGCCCTAACAATTTTCCCTCTTGCATGGAAAATAAATATTTCTTAGGATTGAGAGAAAGGAAAAACCTTCCACACTTCAAGAAGACTTTCCTCAAATGATAAAAGTGCTCTTTATCATACCTAGAGAAAACTGTAATGTCATCCATATAAACGACTACAAATTTTTCCTTTTCCCCAATGAAGGCAATGTCCATGGCTCGCTGGAAGGTTGCTCCTACATTCATCGACCCAAAGGGAATTTTAGCATACATGAATGTGCCCCAAGGAGTTGTGAAATTTGTGTTCTCGCTATATTTAGGCAAGATAGAGATATGATTGTACCCAGAGAAACCATCGACCATAGACATCCTGGATGAACCAGTCACTCTCTGCAAGATGTTCTCCATTTTTGACAAGGGGTAGTTATCTTTCTTGGAGCTACAGTTCAAATTTATGAAATCGACACACAACCTGATTTCCCCATTCTTCTTCCTGACAGGCACTAAATTAGCTACTCACTCTAAAAATATCAAAGGGATGATGATCTATGCATCCAACAACTTCTTAACCTCCTTTTCAATAATCGACAACAACATGAGATTTATTTGTCTGAGCTTCTTCTTGAAATGTTTGGCATCCTCTTTCAAAGGTATTTTTTGTTCAATGATGTTGGTGTCATATGTTCTCAAATCCTCTTATGTTGAAGGAAAAACATTAATGAACTCATTCAAGAGTCTGACATACTCATCCCTTTGTTCCTTTGACAAGCTGCTAGAGAATTTGACCCATTTGGGATCCTCCTCAACTCCTATATTGCATTCAGTCACACCAGCCTCTTCAGTTGATCCTTCAACCTTTACAACAACATCATTTCTGTCAAACAATCTCTCCAAAGGGACAAGCCCCTTTGGAATATTGTTGCTAGGAAACTGAACAATATGATGGTTAGCAATCTTATTCATAAAAACATTGGCATGAGGGATTTCTTCAGACTTCTGATCCTGATCAATATGCATATTAGAAAATTCATCCACAGTCTCAGGGAACTTATCAATCTCAATATCATCCTCGAAGACTTTCCAATGTTTGACATTATCGGGGATAGAGGGTTTGTATTTTATCTCCACCTCATACTTGAGTTTTGGGGGAAAAGGTTTCTTGAAATTACTTATTGAGACCTTCAAGGAATCTACCATATATTTCTCCTCCCTTGGAACAAATGAAATATTAAAATCCAAGAAGAAACTATCAATCATATCCCATACTTAATTTCTATATGCCCTTAACCTCGGGTTCTTAGCTCCTCAATTTTCATATCTTTGGTAGCTTCCAAACCCAAGACAAGAGCCTCATATTCTGCCACGTTGTTTGTTGTTTCAAATTCGAACTTCCAGGACAAAGATATGGTCTCTTGGGTGGGGGAAATAAAAACTACTCCAGTGCCAACACTTTCCTTAGAAGAGGCTCCATCAAAAAACATTTTCCACACAAAGGTCTTGTGGGGAGGCTCTTTTCAAAAGGCAATAGGCTTCTTTCTAATTTTAATAGGAGGCTGAGGAATGTCAGAGAGCTGCAAAATACTGGTTCCTAAATCAGTATTGACTAAGAAAATGGGGTGGTTGATGGGATTGGATTCATCACTGATAATATAGGCAAGTTTTTCTTCTCTATAAAGTCTCCTTTGTTTACCCCCGAATACAGGAATGGTGGCATATGAAAGGTCCATCTCCAAGGTTCCCACCACTCTCTTTATCCAAGATATAGACAGGAGCATCCTAAACTTAGGGGGAACATCAACCACTACGGTATCCATGAATAAGCTCTCCATTGGATAATGGAACAAGGACACTACCAAGTCTTTGATAACCCCAAGGCACTTCACCTTTCCAGAGTTGAAATAATACAGGTCATGATAGGTTTTTATAACCTCTAACCCGAGCTCTTCCATGACAATATTGGGCATGAGATTGTGAGAAGCCCCTGGATCCATTAAGTAGT
The DNA here is from genome assembly GCA_010110895.2 of Picea sitchensis. Lineage (NCBI taxonomy): Eukaryota > Viridiplantae > Streptophyta > Pinopsida > Pinales > Pinaceae > Picea > Picea sitchensis. Next base: position 6,103 of record SNQJ01S0138653.1, on the reverse strand, counting down.
TGTGAAACACTTTATCATGAATATTCAACGATGTATAGAAAGGAGGGGAGGAATCATCTCTATCCTCTACCAAAGTTCCTAGTATGACAACTGGCTTTTCATCTTGGAGTTTAACCGAGTCTGTGGAGAGAGGTGCAGGTTTGGGATGATTTTTTTTTGACAAACACCTTTTGAAATCCTTATCTTTGACTAACTCTGAGAGAGGTATGGGGATTACAATATTTTGAATATGATTCTCAAGAATAAAATAAGAGGGAGGATTCACAATCTCCTTCACCTCTAGGATAGGAACTTTAACCATTGGTGGGGGACTGTTCGATTTCCTCTCTTTGTTTTTGTCTGCCATATCTTTAGCAAGCTTCTCGGATCTAGCAGGCTACTCAGGAATGATAGGCGTTTCTTCTTTCTTCTTGGATTTGAGGTTATATCTATTCGGATCGATGTTGGTCTTTTTTCCCTTGCTCAACTCATTCAGTTGATCACTCATGAGGGCCTCTTCGTATGAAGACTAAGTTAAATGAGGGGACGAAGAGGTATCTCCAAGGAAATGGATCTCAGGATCAATATCTTCTTCCTCTTCATTAGTAACCAGGTTATTTTGGAGAGGAGTTTGGATTTTCTAATCATATTCTGTCCCTGTTTCTCTGATCTCTTTGGATGATCTGAGGAGCATTGGTTGGTCTTTTGAAACTACCCCTATTCTTAGTATTTTGGGAATTCCTATAGCCCTGCTTTCCTTCTAATTCGATCTTTTCCATTCTAGTAGAAAGTGATTTTAGTAGCTTGGTCACTTCATCCGTTTGAGGAGCGACAACAAAGGAACTAAAAGTCAAAGTTTCAGACCTACCTTTTCCTCTGTCTCTATCATCTTTACCCCTAAGTTTTTCAGCTACCAATATATTGGATTCTACTTCAAGGACCACATCTTGCATATGAGCCAAGGAGGTAGCTCTTCTTTCTCTCAACAGGAGGAAAAAATCATGGTTGAAAGCACTAGCATAAGTCATCTTGGCAGAGGTTTATGTAGGTTTAACTTCAACGAGAATCTTTTTATACATATTATTAAATGTCTTCGAGAAGTCTGAAACATATTCTCCCTCTTCTCTCATAAGTTACTTGAATTATGTAATATAATAAAGGAGATCTTTTTTATTCCCCCAATGTCTTAAGAATGAATCATCTAGAGAAGAAATCTTGTCAACATATCTAGGAGGCAAGTCCTTAAACCAATCCCTGACATCACCATCAAGGCTCTGCACAAAAACTCTCATCCACACATCTTCATTTTTTGATGGCCCGAATCTCTGCAAATCTATAAAAGGATGAAAGGTGATCTTCTGCAGTCACTTCTCCCTCCCCTATGAACTGGGGCATGTAATTAAGGTATTTTGTGGTTGGGAGAGCATTAATAGGCTGAGGTAAAACCAGAGGGGCATATCTAGCAGCCAATATCTCAACCATCATGTTCCTAGGAGGATTAGCACCTACTATTTGGATGTGAACTGGAGAAGAACTAGGAGGAGATGGAGTTCGAACAAGAGAGACTGGGGCTATGCTTTTGGGAGAAAAAGGAAAATACTGAGTGTTAGGAGATAAATATGAGGGGCTAGAAGTAACATAGGTTTCCCCTTCTGTAACTACAACAACTCTAATAGAAGGAGGAGTAGGAAAGTCTGGAGTAGGAAAGTCTTCTAAGGTCAAATATCTCTCCTTCCACTTCACAACTTCGGGGGAGAAAGGCGTGTCAAAGATTTCTCCTTGTAATCCACGACTAGGATGGGACAAATCAACAAGAGAACTCCCAAAATTTAAAATCCTTGAAACTCCAACAGCTAGTAGAATAGGAGAACTAGAAGCAGTTAATGGATTTTTTAAAGAAGGATCATGTAAATTACCAGAATCACATAGTAAAATAGTTGAGGTACCTTCTTGAGAGGTATTTCCTTTTCTAATAATTTTCTCTGGGTCAGCTTCAGGTGTCGCCAGAGGCAGTTATAGGGTTGACCTTGTGTGTCTACTTTTAGGATCCACAATTGAAATAATGGAGTCGAGACAGTGGATTCACCTCAGTGGAGTCATTGGTTGCAAGCACAATCTTCAAAGGTTCTGATGTTTGATGCAACTTCAGAATCAGAAGTTCATTGTCATTCTACCCAGGGAAAATCTTCAATTCATCCCCCACAGTGGTGCCAAGAATGTTAGCACTAAAATTCACCTTCATATTAAGGGAGGATAAGACCAGTACCTATCAAAATGTTTGGTGGATTTTTTATTTATGTGAGTGGAGGTCAAATGGGGAAAACTCAATACAAGAATGATATCAACACAGATCTGGACAAGTAATGCACAGGGAAGTAAGGGACACAACTAACTTCAGTCAGTGAATTAAGTTTAAGTATGAGAAGAGGGAAGACTTAGTAAGAAAGGTGGACAAGAATGCTATGGGCATCAGGCATTCAAGCAGCTTGGAGAATAAAAACACCGGATCAAGATCACTCTTGAGCTCAATATTCAGACACTGAAATATGTCCAAACAACACAATCAAAACAACAAAATGATCAAACCTACATCACCATGCAGGTACAACAACTCGATTGGATCCTCCATGCTCTATCCATTTAGTGTAAGAGGGGAAAAGATCACAAGGAAGATGACTAAAAATGATCACGATACCACTACAATCAAACCTAAATTAAAACAACATAACTACCCTCGACTATATCCTCCATGCCCGAGTGTTTTAGCACAGTTTTTACAAAGAGATGAAAAGAGGTTGACTTCTATTAATTTGAAAGTCTCAAATCCGATACATAACCAGAGAATAGTTCTGGCATCAAAACATTACAAAATAGGGAGCTCTTCTCATCCAGTTGACCAACTTAACAAAATATCAAAACTAACTATTTATACTCAAAACAATTCATCACTACAAGGAGAATGAACGGGTCCTTGCATTCAAGGATTTCCTTCTGTGTCTTCTCTGTCAGACTGTGCGAGAATTCTTCTGTCAGACGTGAGCTCAGATAAGCATGGGTTTTGTAAGAAATCTGCTTGCAGGAGTACCATGTGTTGATGATTCAGTCCCCATGGTCGGACCTTCCATACCTTTCATTTATGGAGTGAGCCGAGGTTTCAACCACTACTCCTTTTTTCATTAACTACCTTCATCGGGATCACGACGAGGCTTAATGCCCATGGATCTACCATGTGATTCTAGTGTCCCTTCAAGTCAACCCGACACCTTGAAACCATCATGGTCTTATTCTTTAACTCACACAGACATCCTTATCTTTTGGTGTAGGTCTCATGAAATCCACACCATTTCCTTCGTGCTCCCAAAGATCCTGGTGTCAGCTTCTCCTTCACAGCATTTTTCTTGCATGCAACCTCGGGCCATGACCTGACGCTCATCTCTAAAGGCACTTCGGGACTTCGCTTTTTCGAAGCCTTCAGATCACTTGTCTCCCAAATTCCCGATACCTGAATCGAAAAATTCTGTTATCAGACCGATGTTCAGATATGCTTCACAATGAAGGATGACGATTGCTTCTTCAAAACTTCAAAATGACCATATTTATGCAATGGGTGTTGGCCTCCTTTCCTAATCCCGCCTTTCACATGACCTCGAGCTATGAACCTGGGCTTAGCTCCAAAGGCGCTTTGGGATTTCACCCTTCGGATAATTTTACAACACTAGACCATAGAATTCCCGATGCCCACTTTGACGAAATCACCTGACTCAGATTGATGGTTGGATCTGCTTTGCATCCAACAATTGTGATTTATTCCTTGGAACCCTGAGCTACCAGCTCCACATGGTGAGCGCTCACCTTTCTTTCTAGACCCTCTTCCATGTGACCTCGAGATATGACTATGGGCCCAATTCCTGGGCACTTCCTAATTTCGCGCTTCACAAGCTAGCGATGTGCGCCATGCCAGAATCTTTGATTCGCAAAACTATGAATCTACTGATTCGGTGCCATGTGACCCTCTAGTTTGGATGGCCCAGATTCATTTTATTTTGAATCCTTCAAAAACTCCTGAAAGTCGCTTCCGCGAACCATTAGATCGACTACCACCTGTCCCTATAAGATCCACGATCTAGATCTAATCTTCATCGTATCAAGATTTCGGGTCTCGGGAAGTTGAAAGACTACTCACCTCCCTTCTCCCAATTTTTGATTCCATGCTCACCTCATATCAAAAGTCCACAGCTTTCCTCGATCCAACGACTCAGATCAACTCGCAAGTTCTCATTTCACGAGTGCTCATGACTCTGCCCTTTGACTTTTCCACTCTGCGAGTCAGCGAAATGATGATCTCTCGCCATGTACCCTTCCCAACACCAATGAATAGAATTGACCTTGCGACTTTGGACCTCTGTCTGACGTTAACATTTACACAAATTTATGATCTCGATCACCTGAGGGCCGCAAATATGAACTTTGAATGGAACCTCCTCTGCTGAAAACTGAACCTTCTCGCTCGCTTGATTTAAGTCCATATTAGACCGGCCTGAGTGTTGCACTTTGTTCTCATGGCTGCGGCTTGTGTAAATAAATACTTGGACGACTGGCTGAGGGTTCAGGAAAATAGAAGGATTAGTGACAAACGTAAAGGAGATGAGTGCCCAAACAAAAAGGGGAAAACAAAAAACAACTTTGTCGGATGAAGGGAAAATTTAAAGACATGGCCTGTGAAAAAGAGAAAAACAGGGCAAGGGCATAGAATCGAGTATAGACCAGAAACCCATAGGACTCTAACAAGTTCATGTGATAACAAGACTGTTGGGAAGTCTTATGTGTCCTGGTCTACTACGAAAAAGTACATACATGTCGTTGGTGGAAGTGGACAATCCCTTGCATAATGTCCTGGTTGTTGGAAATTGTGGCACACTACTAGTCCCTTGCCTCATCCAAATACTCTTCTTCCTCGTCCTCCACCTCTGTATCCACCTTGATCTCCTCGCAATGTGTTGTATTTGGGTACCTGGTTATACTGCGTGGGATTATATTGTGGTTGTGCATTGTTGTATTGTCGTTGCACATTGTTGTACTGCGACCGCATATTGTTGTATGGTGGTGGCAGTTGGCTGAACTGAGGTGAATATTTCCCTGTCATCATTTTTTCTTCCACCCTGTAAGTCTATGAATTTATTTCTCTCATCAGTTCCATCGTTCTACAATCCTTATCATCATGACCCACTGATTTGCAAAAATTGCAATATGAACTTTTTGGTACTGTGTTATACTTCTGCATCATTGGAAAATGAAATGGATCATGCCCATGTGTCTCCCAAATATCTCATGATGATCCTCTTATTGGAAAGAGTTTGACAGCCTTGTTTCCAAGTACTACGCAAAAGTTGGACATTCATTCTTATGATGTCCTTCTGCCTTGCATAACATACACCAAACAACTTCTCTTTTCTCTTTTCCCTTATTTTGGTTTAGTTGAAATGTCATATTTTTAAAATCCTCCTTCAGCTCATCTATTGTTGGATATGTCTACTGATACTAGTTCTCGTCCAGTTACAAAGCTACTTGCAAAGCCTCTACTTGAGTTTGGAACTTCTATTGTCTCAAAGGATACTTCAAGTGTAGTAACAATGATTTCACAAGTAAGTGCCTATGTTACATATCAGTAATTGCATATTTCAACTTACCTTTCAGATGTTTGAACCACTAATCAATCTCCTAAACAGACTCACCTGGTTTCTTCCTGATTTCAATCATTTCATTCATGTATTGTTCTTTTGAGATTCGCTTCTTAAACTCATTTACAAGTTGTTTTTTCACATTTGTGATAGTATTTGGCACTCCCTATGGGCTGTTTACATCAAGGCTCATGTATCGATCTATCGCGCGGTCTTTTAGTGTGATATATAACTACACGAGTTTTTCCTCATCTGTGATCTAGTTTGCTTCCCAGATCTTCTCACAGATGAATAAATTCTTTTCAGGGTTCTTTGATTCCTCTCCTTGAAATTCTGGTAATCTGATCGTGGGATCTTGTCCTACCATTTTGAACTGTGTTGAACTACTGCCTCTGCACGGTGTAGATAATTGACTGTTACATCCTAAGCTTGATCCCCTAGTTGAT
>SNQJ01S0138651.1:6600-25309 GCA_010110895.2 Picea sitchensis | reverse complement strand
TGAAATGCAACAATTGGATGTGGAAGGTAGCAACTCATGAGAATGAGTCATATGGCGTGATGCACCAGAATCAAGTATTTGATTGTCTGAAGATGCATATAAAGATTGAGCATATAAATAATGACCTTTGCGAGATGAAGAAGGTTGGGAACTGAAATTTTGTGTTGTTTCATGGCTTCATTTAAAGCTTCTAGTTTCAACTAGCATTTGGATTCTTCATGCCCTCGTTTGTCATAAAAACTACATGTTTCACTTGAATTTGTCTTCCTTGTCTTAGAGGAATACTCACCAGACATGGAATATGGAGAAAAATATTTCATTTTATTCTAAGGCTTGGAGAGAGACTCACCAACTTGAGTAGAATTTTTCTTTTGTTTATATTGATTTGTGTTCTTATCTTAGGAGGATTAAGCCACAAGAGCCCGATTTTTAGAGCCAGAAAGAGAATCTAAATGCATAATCTTAGATTGTTCCCTAGTAATATGCTCATGAAAAAACTCAAAAGAGGGTATTTTAAGAGTCATCTCCCAATGCATCCATTGTAGAATAAAATGTAGAAGAAAATACCTAAAAAAAATGACCTTTTTAGCTTGGATACAATCAAGAAAATGTGCTCATCATCTATTTTTGTTTTTCCACACCCTTTCAATTGTGTCACGAGTAACTTGAGCTTGGCAAGATAATATTCAATGGATGCATGCTCATCAGTTACAAGTGATGACAATTCTACTTCTAGTTGTAGGGCTTGAAATTCATTGAATTTACTAAATAAGGAAGCCAACTTGGCCCAACTTTGTTTTGGATTTATACATTCAGCAATATGAAACAACAATCTATCTTAAACATAAAAACTAATCAAACCCATGGCTTCATCCAATTGTTTTGATAGGAAATTTTCTCAAGATTCTTGGTAAACATTGGTTGATCCTCCACTAATATTTGTCAAATCCCTTTAGATTGTAACAACTATTGCATCTTGAGTTTCCATGTGTGATAATTATGGGGATTTATGAGCTCTATGGTCCTTGATTCCACCATGTTATCAATAGATAATATGTAACATCCCTGCTATAATCCCCATTTTAATTAATGCTTAATGTAGATATAATGTGTGTCTACAACTAAGCGATTAAGTGATGTATATGCGAATTGTATTCTTGAATTTTAATAACTAAAATGTGATACAAGGGGACATGGATAGAAATCGGGGTTGAATTAATCCACAAGAAAGGGGAGAGTCTAAGAGAATGTCTAAGAGGGTTTCGAAGGGAAATTACACATGTCTATTAATTCAACCCACTTCCTAAATTTTCTATTGGTATATGAACTTTCTAATTTGTTGTTGAGTGTTCCCAAAGCCAATCATTGAATACGGGTAAGAGAGTGGGTGTGAGAAATCACATCCCATAGTTATTGGGAGCATGGAGGCTAAGTACAATCATTTTGGGGAAGAGTGTAAGTCAAGCAAGTAAGCCAAAGGGAGGAAATTTGTATGGGCCATTACAACTATTTTAGACGGTAATATTTTTGGCATGAACAACAAGCATAGAGAAGAAAAGAAGAATTTGGAGCTGGAGCAACCATGGAGGGAAATTTTTGGAGTGTTAATGGAGCATGTTTGGAGCATAAGACTGAAGAACCAGGTTGTCAAGGTTGAAGAGTGAACTCTTGTATGAGTTGCACTATAACAACAAGTGTTTGTTGTTGTTTTCCTGGTAGTTTTCCTAATAGTGATCTCCCTTGAGTTTCTTAGCAGAGAGATTGTTAGTTACATATGGTAGAGATACCCTAATAAACGAATGGGACACTTGATGGATTGAGAGAAATGAAGGGGTACATTCCTTGGGTTAGACGGGTCAAGAGGAAGAGAGTTGGTGGAAAGTCGAGATAGTTGTAGGAGAATACCAGTGGACAGTTAGAGACCACCCTCTTTTGTGGATGGCTAGCCCCAGCTCAGGGTTTGACTTGTTGTTGAGATTTGGAACAAGTCTATGGTTGGGTGGAACATTTGTCCCAATTAATTGGTAGCACAACTGACTTAAAAGATAAGTGTTTTATTTATTTTATGTGTTATATTTATGAGTAAATTGTTGTGCGTTCACTCTGCATTTAAAAAGGATTTATATGTTGTTGTGTTGAGCTATTAAACTACATTCATGTCATTTTTATAATGTTGTAAATGCACTTAATTATGATATCAAACAGCAGTTAAATCAGTGTGTAATTTGTAGCTCGTAAGCTACAACAAATTAGTTAGTAGAGAAAAAATTATTTTTATGAGTATTTTTGCATGTAATGGACCTTAGTTGGGTTGTGGGAACGTTACATTATGGTATTAGAGATTTTGGTTCAAACATCAGGCTTGTATGGGCTAGACCCAGTGTGAATTTGGGAAAATTGGTAGTTACATATTTTAATTTGTGATGAAATTGGGGAAAGACGGTGAAAAATCAAAGTGAAATCCCCAAATTCGAGAACAAATTCATGGCAGATTCACCTCATAGCCATTGAAGAAAGGTTTAATAGCATCATTCGGAAGGATTGTAGAGATAAATTTAACATGGAAGGTTGAAAAATTCATGTTCTAATGGCAGTCGAAAGAGGTGGGAGATTTTGATGAATTGATGCCCAAGATCATGGTTGATTTTGAGATCAATGACCCAAATTCATCGTGAGTTGATTAAGAACCCATAAGTTTTTTTAGAGTTTTAAAAAAAGAAAAGAATCAGTGGCCAGGATCTATTTTTGATGTTTTACAAAACGATAAAATCGATGACCATGATTCATTTTCATAGATTGGCAAAGTTAAAGAATCGATAGTAGAGGTTCATTTTTGGGGGTTTGGAAAATGGATCAAATTGATGGTCGAGATTCATTTTCAAGGGTTTGGAAAATGTATTAGATCGGCAGATGAGGTTCATTGGTAGATTTGGGAAAAGTTTGATGAATCAATAGTTAAGATCATTTTGAATGGGAGATCGATGGTCCAGATTCATCTAAGACTTGGTCAAAAATTTCCAAGTGTTAAAGTTCACCAAAAGAAATCGTCGATGATCGGATCGACGAGTTTGGTGAAGCATTTGGTTTGGCCAAAAGAAATATCCGAGTACTGGGGGATGATGATTGGGGATCGAAAAAAATTGAAGAAATATTTCATGCATCAAAAGGAAGTCTTCTATCATTGATGTTCGATGATCGGGGGTCGACAAATTTAGGGAAGTGTTCAATTCGTCCAAGAGAAATGATCGATCACCAATGAAAAGAAAGCAGAGGATGACATGTCTTTCCACATCAGCATCCACGTGTCATGCCATGTCATCCAGAGTTCCATGTCAGTTTCCACAAGTCATGCCATGTCATCATGTATGTATCATGCCATGCTAGCATAATTTTCACGTCAACCAAGAGATGGTCGATGGTTGATGATCAGGGCTCGACGAATTTTGTAAGCAAGTGTTTGTCATAGAAATTCATCGATGGTCGATGATCGGAGTTCGGTGAGATTTGTGGGAAATCTTAGTTTTCCAAGAGAAATGGTCGATAGCCAATGATTGGGGTTCGGTGAGATTCGCAAGCACGTTTGGTTTGCCAAAGGGAATCATCGATCGTCGATGTAGTGTTTGAAATCAACGGTCCAAATTGTTTTTAGTTGGAGATCAATAGTGGAGATTCATCCATGGGCCTGGGGGAGGTTTAGTGGATCAATGGATGAGATTTTACTCGGTTTTAGATGAACGAATTGGATTTAAAGGCTGATATAATAGTAAAACGGTCAATTTTCCATGAAATTTTCAGATTTTTGAAGGTCTTAAACTTGCGGGGTGATTTTGAGGCCCTAAACGACATTTTTAGGCAATCAAAATTCTCTAAAACAAAGTATACCAAGTGTACACCTTGTCCCTACAACTTAAATAAAAGATATCAGAGAGAGTTATTCAATGAGATACTCTTAATGCAAAACACACCTCGTATGAGAAAGTTACAACTGAAACAATTAAAGTAAAATTTCAGCACCAATTTACTTCAAGAGGGCATAACTCCTTGCTCAGAAGTTTGTTTGAGCAGCATGAATAGTTTATGGAAAGCTTATGAACCAGAAAAGGTAGTGATGGAGCCATATTTGGAATCTTTGTATGTAAAAATGTGCAGGAAAATAAATAAGACACATGTAGCATACAAGGATAAGATGGGAAAAACAGTGTAAACTTCTCTGAACCATAACTTTTAGCTCAGAGTTCAGATTTGAGAAAACGAATAGTTGTTGTAAAGGTATTAAGGAGGAGAAGACATCTATCCACCCATAATTCTGAATTTGGCACTAAAATTTTATTAGAAAGTAATAAACTAAATTATATAAAAGTGAGTAAATGGAAAATCGTAGCTTGTGAATGTCGTAACTTTTCGCTCAGAACTCGGAATGTGGCATGAGTATAGTCGATGGAGAGTTGTTTCAGAGAGGAATGTGTTTAAGGAATCATATTTTGACTCTGTGCATTATGTTATTCATAAATTTATGAGAAGAATAACATGTATTCTAGTTAATGAAATGTTTTACAGTGTCCATGTGCTAACAATAATTATTACATGCACATTTTTTGCAGAATTAGAGGTACATGAAAAAAAAAATTGGTTCTTGTACGAGGATTGGAGTTATGGAATATGCACAAGGATATTACATCCATGAAGAGGAGGTCAGAGGTATGCATGTCAGCATGGGAAATTTTGAGACCGAGTCAAATGGAAGAAGAGGTAGGTAGGAGCCTGTAACTATGAGAAGTCTACATAGATAAGTGCGGAGCTATAGAGAAAATAATGAAAGGATTATGAAGGCTCGAGAAGAGATACTTCAGTGTCTGCATATGTTGCATAATCAAGTTAACAACGACTCTGGAACCAAGCAATCATCTAGTGATAGACAAGTGACCGCATCAAGATCCCATAAAAGAAGGGATGATCATGGGAATGATAGACAGTCAAGAACCATGAGCAGGTGCCATCATTCTCCAAAGCAATCCACTAGGAGAGGTTATGCAAGTTCGGGGCCAGGGAGAAACCCAAGTGTGTCTCTTGTTAGGAGGCAAAGGAGAAGGCCTGAGGCAGACATCTTTCAAGGTGAACTCAAGAAAATCGAGCCACCAATTTCCAGTGGTGAGGATAGGAAAGGAGAAGAGGTTGAGGTTTGGCTATTGGAAATGAAGAATATTTCCAGCTGCATGATTACCCCTCAAGGGTATAATCTATAATTGCAGCATACGACTTGCAAGGAAAGGTAGCCATGTGGTGGGAACAACTTAAGAAAGCCAAGCACCTTGATGATAAGAGGATCTCATGGAGGCAGTTCAAAAGATATTTCCAAGAGAAATATATGTCGGATCATTACTATGAATAGAAGATGAAAGATTTGTTTGTACTTAAATTGGAAAGCATGACAATGGTTGAATATGAGAAGATGTTCTTTGAATTGTTGAAGTATGTTGACTTCATAAAGTATGAAAAGGTCAAAATCCAAAGGTTTATAAGTGGGTTACCCTCCTTCTACAGTGACAAGATACAATATGATAACCCCAAAACTTTGGAGGAATCCATAAGGAGAGCAAAGAATTTTTATGAGCATAGCAAAGGAAGGATATTTTTCCAAAAATATTGGAATTATAAGATGAAGGGTAAAAAGGATCAAAGGCAAAAATGTTTTAAGCCACCCTTTTTCAAGAACAACTCCCAAGCAAATCAGCAAGGTCAGTCAACCCAAAATGAGCAAAAGACTGCAAATTCATTTGGGAAAAGGCCAAGGCAGTATCCTGTGCAATGTTGTGGATGTGAAGGAAACACTTATATAAGGACTACCCTCACAAAGGAGAAAGAATGAGCATTGTCCACAACATTCAGAAGGCTAAAAAAGTTGAAGACATGGGAGGGAACATGCCAAGGATTTATGCAACCTTGGACAACAAGTAAGCATAATATCAATCCCCCATGATTGAAGTGGAAGGTAATATTGATAACCAACCCATAGACATTTTAATTGATTCTAGAGCTAGTCATAGTTACATGAACTCTAACATTGATTAAAGATTTCACTTGCAAAGTATTAAGCATAAAAAATCTTGGTTGGTTCAATTTTGTCCAATAGACATGAATGGACTCATCACAAAGGTAGATGTGATCATCGTACCATTGGGCTCATATGATTATGTAATTAGCATGGATTGGATGGAAAATCATCATGTTGTCCTAAATTGTTACAATAAGACAATCACATGTCTTGATGAAGAAGGGAAGCAGGGCAAGGTTCAAGGCATTCCAAGAGTTGTAGCTATTAGAGAAATTTTAGCTATGCAGTTGAAAAAGAGCTTCAGGAAGGGATGTCAGATTTTTACAGTCCATATGGAAGAGGCAATCAAAGATAAAGTGGCAAGCATTGAATACCATATGGTCTAGAGGGATTTTGAAGATGTTTTTGGGGAAATATTGGAACTTCCTCCAAAGAGAGACATTGATTTCTCTATTGATTTGGTGCTAGGAGCCTCCCCGGTGTCCAAGACACCATACATAATGGGCACACCAGAATTGAAAGAGTTGCATATGCAACTTGAAGAATTGTTAAGGAAGAAGTATATACACCCAAGTGTGTCACCTTGGGGAACCCTAGTGCTACTTGTAAAGAAGAAAGATGGAATCTTAAGGTTGTGTATTGACTTTAGGCAATTGAACAAGGTCACCATAAAAACAAATATCCTTTGCCAAGGATTGATGACTTATTTGATCAGCTGAAAGGTGCAAGAATATTTTCCAAGATTGACTTGAGATCAAGTTATCATCAAGTAAGGGTAAAGGAAGAATACATCAACAAGAGAACATTCAGGACAAGATTTAGGCATTATGAATTCACGGTAGTACCATTTAGACTATCAAATGCGCCAACTGTTTTTATGTGCTTGATGAATTGAGTGTTCAAAACATTCTGGGGACAAGATTTAGGTTATTTATGAATTCACCAGAGTACCATTTAGACCTATCAAATGTCCTGCTTTATGTGCTTGATGAATTGAGTGTTCAGGGAATGCCTGAACAAGTTCATAATTGTGTTCATGGATGATATGTTCATCTACTCTAAGTCAAAAGAAGAACACGAGAAAAATTTAAGAATGGTGCTAAAAATTTTGATGATAAAGGCTAAGTAGTTTCCAAGCTAAGTGGCACGCTTTATCAAAATAAGATCCACTACTTGGGGTATATAATTTTCGTAGAAGGGATAACAGTTGATCTCAAAAAGATAGAGGCCATTAGAGGATGGCCAACACCAAGAAGTGTCATAGAGGTTAGATCATTCATGGGTCTTATCGGTTATTCTGAAGATTCATAAAAGGATTTTCAAATATTGCAAGCCCGATCACTTCTTTGCAAAAGAAGAGAGTGAATTTTGAATGGAATCTCAAGTGTGAAGAGAGCTTTCACTAGCTGAAAGACATCTTGACAAGTGCACCAATCTTGAATATTGCATATATGGATTAATATTTTGCGGTGTGCATTGATACATGCAAGGAAGGATTTAGTGGGGTCCTCACATAAAAAGATCACATGGTATGCTACGAGTCCCAAAAATTAAAAGATCATGAGAGGAATTATGCTACACATGACTTGGAATTAGCAGCCATTGTACATGCACTAAAAATGTGGAGACATTACCTCATGGGGAGGAAATTTTAACTAAGTATAGACCATTGTGTTCTGAAACATTTGTTTGGAAAACCCACATTAAATTCCAGACAAACAAGATAGCTAGAATTCCTTAGTGAATATGACTTTGAGATTAAGCACATCAAAGGCGAAGAGAATCAAGTGGTTGATGCACTGAGCAGGAGAGCACATGAGATGCATATTGAAACCATTATCATGTTTGGTACTGATCTGAAATATAAAATTATTGTAGCAGCAAATTCAGATCAACATTATTTACAAATAAAATAAACATTACAACAAGAGAATTTACAATAGAAGTTTAAAGACTATGAGTTAAAAAAAGATGCAATTCTCATGCACAAAGACAAAGTATATGTGTTGAATTCTAGTGAACTTAAAAATGCAATGATGAGGGAAATGCGCAATGTTCCATATGTTGGGCACCCAGGATATCAGAAGACAATTGTAGTTGTAAGAAGCCAATATTTTTTTCCTAGAATGAAGAAAGAAGTGGTTGATTACATAGTCAGATGTCTAGAGTGTCAAAAGGTGAAGATCGAACATAGACATCCAGTGGGGTTGTTATAGCCATTTACCATTCCAAAATGGAAGTGGGAACTTGTCATAGTGGATTTTATTAATAAGATTCCCAAAAAAATGAAGCAACATGATTCCATCATGGTGGTGGTGGATAAATTAACTGAGGCATCACATTTTATTCCAATGAAGACAACACATTTTATTCCAGTGAAGGAAACACACAAGGCAATAAATGTTGTAGAAATATATATGAAAGAAGTTGTCAAGCTACATGGAGTGCCTAAGGAAATAGTTTCATATAGAGATCCAAAGTTTACTTCAAAATTTTGGAAGGGTTTGTTCAAAGGTTTTTGGACAAATCTAATTCTCGGTACAATTTATCACCCAGAGTCAGATGGGAAAATAGAGGGGACCAACTGAATAATTTGAGGACATGCTCAGAATGTATGTGATGGACTAGCCATAAAAATGGGAGGATTATATCCACTTAGTGGAATTTGGTTACAATAATGGGTATTAAACCTCATTAAAAATGAGCCTGTTTGAAGCATTGTATAGCAGGAACTGTAACACTTCAGTGAGTTGGGATAATCCAACAGATAGAGCAGTTGTTGGGATAGATTTGTTGAAGGAAATGGAAGACCAAGATTAAGCATAATTTAAAGGCTACCCATGATAGGCAGAAAAGTTATGCAGACAAGAATAGATTTTTCAAATATTTCAAAGTGGGTGAACAAGTGTTTTTAAAAGTGAAGGCAAAAAGAAGTTCGCTAAGATTAGGGATTTTTCCAAAGTTGGCAGTAAGATATTGTGGACCTTTTGAAATCCTAGAAAATATAGGGCTAGTTGCATGCATGCTAGCATTTTTTTCATCCATGAGAGTGCATAATGTATTCCATGTGTCATTATTAAAGAAATATGTGCCTGACCTTAACCACATAATTGATTGGACTGTGATCCAAGTGGAACACGAAGGGGATTTATAGGTGGAACCAATATGCATCCTAGACCAGAAATTAAAAGTGATCAAGAACAAATCCATAGGGATGGTAAAGGTTTAATGGACCTTCTATGGTCCTAAAGATGCTACATGGGAGCACAAAGAAAACATGTGGGAATAATACCCACAAATTTTTGACAATTTTGAAGAAAATAGAATATAAGAATGCAAGACTCCATTTTTTAGCAACCAGAGTTCTAGAACCACATCTCAGAGTCCTAGCCAACCTACGTTGAGGAACCTAATAAAATAATGGTACATCTTGATGGACTGAGAGTATTGAAGGGGTACATTCCTTGGGTCAGCAGGTTGAGAGGAATAAGAGATTTTGGTTGGAACTACTGTTGGAGTTGTAAAATTGCATAATTATATTTCTTAGTATTGTAATGTAAATTTGTATATGTATATATATCAACATAGTGTGCACCAAGGATGGTGCACAATTGTAGAGGAGGGGGGAATGTAACATCCATGCTATAATCCCCATTTTAATTAATGCTTGATGCAGATATAATGTGTGGCTACGACCAATCGATGTATATGTGAATTGTATTTCTAAATTTTAATAAAAAAAATGTGATGTCAGTTGCTAAGGGGACATGGGCATATATGAGGGATAAATTAATCTATAAGATAAGTGAGGGTCTAAGAGAATGTCTAAGATGGGTCCAAGGGGGAATTACCCATGTCTGTTAATTCAACCCACTTCCTAAATTTTCTATTGGTATATGAACATTTTTAATTTGTTGTTGAGTGTTCCCAAATCCAATCATTGAATACATGTAAGAGATTGGGCATGAGAAGTCACATCCCATAGTTATTGGGAGCATGGGGGCTAAGCACAATCAATTTGGGGAAGAGTGTAAGTTAAGTAATTAAGCCAAAGGGAGGAGATTCATTTGAGCAGTTACAACAGTTTTAGACAATAATGTTTTTGGCATGAACAACAAGCAAAGAGCAAAAAAGAAGAGCTTGGATCTAGAGCAACCATGGAGGGCGAATTCTGGAGCATGTTGCAGTGTTTCTGGAGCATATTTGGAGTAGAAGAGTGAAGAACTAGGTTTTCAAGCCTGAAGAGTGAACTCATGTATAAATTACACTATAACAACAAGTGTTTGTTGTTGTTTTCCTAGAAGTGAGTGTTGGGAAACTTATTTTGTGTAAGTTTGGAACATTAATTATCAATCCCAGAGTCTGTAAACTTTGAGGTGCAAGCACAAGAAATGCAGGATCAAAGCTTATTCCGACAACCTAAGAATTAAATTTACTTGAACTATTCAAAGTGAAATGATATTCTAAACTAGCAAAATAATTGAATGGAACTATTCTCATCCAAACTAGGTTGCCACGGCTTACAAAGGTAGAAACTCTAGTTGTGAGATATCACGCCTCGAATGGTTCACACAACAATACTCTCTTAACTTGTGGAGATCAAAGATTGAAAAATAATATTCACCACACATTCATAAAAAAAAAATATTCTAAGCTAAATTCTTCCAATCTAAGGTTCATAAGTTCAATGGTAGACAATTAGGTCACAAAGATAATTTGTCTCAAAGGAATGAAAACAATCTATGTGGCAAGACTCAGCTTAACCCTGAACTTTTAGAAGAATTATGTGCATTTAAGAAAGCAAATTTCAAACACTTAAAGAATGCTAAACTCCTTCAACTTAATACCCATAGTTTATTTGGTAAAAAATTAGATTGTAGGATGAAGTTTGATTCCACTAGTGATGAGTTGTAGTTGTCACAATTTCAATGGTAAAAGTGTTGATTGTAAAGTGTAGAGATATTTGCAATGGTACTTTGATAATTGTGATGTTTAAATGACTTAGAAAAGGGAGGCTTCCTACAACAATATTCTTTTAAACTGTGAGAGAAGATTGCAAGGAAAATGAAAAATAAATCAGATCAAAATCATAAAGGATTTAATTTAAATGCAAAGCAATTTTAGTCTCTTTAACCCAAATTATCATAGTCTTCAATGGTGGAAAAACAGGTTGTAAAAGGAAATTGTCATAACAGTCATGAATTCACCGCAATACTCTTTTTAGACTCGTGCAAATTATGGATCAAGAGAAAGTTTCAAGATTCATTCAAATGTTATTTCAAAAGGAAAACATCTTCAGTTAAATATGAAAATAAAAGAAAACAATGAAATACTTACCAACAAACAACAAATTAAGAAATAAAAAATAAAACATGTGTATAGTTGTAACATAGACCATTGCAGGGGGGGGCCTTACAAGCTTTGGCTCGTGCACAAACGTAGCAAATCAAATGGAAAAAAAAAACAGAGATTTTATATTGATAAAACCAGCTACAATATGTTCAGAAGTTTCCCAAATTTGAATCCCCCAAATGCCTTCAATTTTGGCATATTTATACATCACCAACCATAACTAACAAACCTCAAAACCCTCTATAGAATGATTGTATATCTTAACAACGTTCTATCTATGCTAGGTTGAGCTTAGAATGAGCGATTTCCTCCATGATTTGATGGATTCATGTGTAAAAAATAGTATGCACATATAATTTGGGTTTTACATCATTAGAAAAACCTCTAAATCTCCCAAATCGTGCATTTTCTGGAAAATATATTGGCTTGTTTCCTAATTGGGCATGTTCTGCACAAAACCCATGTCCCATAATTTTCAAATTCTTCTTCATTAGTCCATAAATCTCATTGGAAGATTGATGCATGATTTTATGCTATAAAAGGTGTTGTAGAGTGGTTGACTTGACCATGCATTGACCAGGCATGTGCGAGGGATTTTTCACTGAACCAATAGGAAACTAACCATGTCTTGAACATGGGGAACAAAACACTTGTTCTCATTTTTCCCAGCTAACCTACAAATATTGCAACAACGGAGCAATTACAGGAACCTAATTTTCCTGGTAATAATGTTGATAAAAACTCAAGAATTTGACAATTTTGTTTGTTAAATAGAAAATAGAAACAAAACTAACAATTTACCTTTTTCATCCTTTATCGATCCTGGATTTAGTGCAAATAGGTACCAAATGCCAAAAATGGAGGAAAGGAGTGGCAAAAATGGGGTGTGCATGATGGTTTTTATGACAAAAAGGTGAACCCAACAATGAGCTCCCTTGAGTTTCCCAGTAGAGATATTCCTAGTTACCTGTGCCAAATAGACCTTGATAAATGAATGGGACACTCGATGGGATGAGAGTAGTGAAGGGGTACATTCCTTGGGTTGGGTAGTGTTGTGATCGCAACAAATACCCTTTACTTTTGCTTTTACAAGCAAAAGGAAGGGAGCCCCCTACTAAAATTTCAATCTTATTGCCCAATCCTCTATTGTTTGAGCATAATGTTATTTCTTTGCCTACATTGAGGGATTTTCAGGTTCTATCCTGAGTGATGACTATCTTTGATGGGTGTTGATTATTCCTTTTGATCTGATGATTTAAAATGTGTTTATGATGCTTATTGACCTATGATGTTTCATTGACATTAGTATGATGTAATTAATGTCTTATCTTCTAACCTTTTGTTTATTCCTAAGAGCCTGGTGATCTAATGTGGCAACACAGTTAGTTCTATTGCATGTCCTAATTGACTAAATCAAACTATGCATATTCCTCTTGGCATGATTGTGCTTCATGTTTTCATCTTTTATATTGTCGCGTGCAGATTCTACTCACGTGTTTTGAAATCTAAGTCTAAATTGTGTAATCGATGATCCTTCTTTTGAATTGAGACTTGGCACATATAGTTTCAAACACTCATCTACAGCCACCATGTTATTGCTGAATAAACCTACCACTCTCTTCTAAATTGGCTTAAAGACGGGGAATATACTATTTATGTATTGGCAAGTCTTCTTTTGGTCACATGGTTGATGACATTATTTTGTTTTGCAAGAGCAGGTTTGCAGAGACACTTCGTTCACATGACCGCTCCAACCTTCAGAATCTTGTGGGGAAATATATTTACCCTTGTCCATGACCTAGACCTTGATTCTTTCCTAGATTCTCCTTATTGGGTTGCATATTACCTTCACTTGTAGTTTCCCTAAGGTCTGAAGCCTCAAGGATGTCGGACCTACCTTCCTTGCAAGCATGTCTTTGAACCTCTTCATATTGGTTTATACAAAGTCCTCTCTTGGTATTCCCCCTTTCCAAAATCCACTACATAAGTCCATTCAGCTTCCCGGTTGTGAATCCTTGTTGTATCTTTGTCTGACGCCTCTTCTCTATCTGTCGCATGCATGATGCTATGATGTAGAAGCCTTTTCCTCAACCTAATCAATTCTTGATCCTCGCGATATGAGCATATACGCCCTCTAATATGTGTATATTGACTGGATTAACCTATCATGTGCGCCTGGTTAGAGTTGATGTCTTGTTTTTACTTGTCGTAACTTGTGACGTTAAATCGTCACACAAAGCATCGTCCCTTCGCCTTCTACGCTTTCACTTTGCCACAGCTTAAGTGCCACATCCTTGGTCACCATATGCCTCGTTCCTCTCCATAGCGTCTGATTTCCTGAATCCTACCCTATACGTTGTTTTCTAAATTGCAGTCCCTAGGTGTGGTACCTTGACCGGCAGAACCCTGAGGGGGAGTGGAACCTGGACTCATGCAATTTCGGCTTAATTTTCTAATTTGTGATTTAACTTTAATTTTAATATTATTTTTTCTTTATTTTTGTAAATATTTATATATATATTATATTTTATTTTATTTTATTTTATGTATACTATATTATTTTATTTTAATTAATTTTATTTTCTATGTAAATTATTCATTTTTGTTTTCCCTTCGTTTTCCCCATAATTTTTCCTTTAATATTATTTCAAGTGTTTGCTTTTATCTAAGGGAAAATTTAATGACATTAAACATTTTACATGGGGTAAATTTATTTTTACATAGATAAACTAATTTGGATTAAACAAACACACCATTTATTAGTGTCTTAACTAAAACCTAGGGTGTAATAAAAATATGTATATATATTCATTTTAATTTGAGTTTTCATTATTTGCATTTTCATTTTTTTATTTTCATTTTCATTTTGTAATTCTAATTTCTTTTTTCTATTTTTGCACTAAACCCTAACATGTACATACATTTTTACCTTTTTATTTCCCCCTTCACACACTAGAAACTTCATGTACTTTCCCAGGTCATATTTTTTTGGATTCCCTATATTTTAGGAAGAATTCCCTATTTTCAAGGAATTTTCTATTTTTTTTAGGAATTTCTTCCTACCCTCCCCAAATAGCATAGGAACCATATTACCCTCATTAAATTTTTTATTATTCCCAAATGTTTTGGAATTCTCAGCAAAATATATCATAACATGATTGGTGTTTTTTTCATTGCAAAGACTTTAATTTTCACCCATTATAATTTAACACCTTGGAAAAAACTCGACATGCTTTATCATAAAATATTTTAATAAAAATAAATAAATAAAAATCAATTTAATACATATGTGAAAATGGTGTGTATTATAGTTTTATTTTAATAATTCATGAACATGGGCTAGTCGGGAGTGGATCATCGACGTCGTCAGTGGCGAATCCACTCAGTATTACCACACTTACCACCGTAAACAAACGTGACGACGAAATTCTCAAACTTTGGGATATATTATAATAATATTTACTTGAAAATCTGTGCATCTTTTTTTTGTTTTTTAAAAAAGTCAAGGGATCGTCGGCGAAAGCAAGTGCAATGCGATCGTCAATGAAAAAGGTTTGGAATTAGACGTCTGCGAAATGGAGTATAGCGTGAAGTGTGAACTCCCAAAAAAAAGCCTGACAATGATGGGGGGTATATATATATATATCAATGTTACAGAGGAAACGTTCTCGATCTTTAGGACATTCATTCCGCGTGTTCTAGCATTCCAGGGAGATTAGGAGCTGGAATGAAATCTTCCAAATAGTGGTTGAACAGTTGGAACGAACTGGAACTACGGGTTGAAAAGAAAAATCCTACGTTTCCACGTATGAAATCATACTTGAATACCCATTTGAGAGTTGTACACCACAGTCTCGATTGCGGGCAAAGACGTGTAGTTCTTGGGACGCTTTTTCTCAACTTTGGGTCACGTTCCAGGCCCAAATTTGGAATGAAGTGGAACTACGGATTGAAAAGAAAAATCCTTTGTTTCCATGTATGAAATCATATTTGGATACCCATTTGAGAGTTGTACACCACARTCTTGACTGCGGCCGAAGACGTGTAGTTCTCGGGCCGCTTTTTCTCAACTTCGGGTCACGTTCCACRCCCAAGTTGGGAACGAAGTGGGACTACGGGTTGAAAAGAAAAATCCTCCATTTCCAAATATGAAATCATATTTGGATACCCATTTGAGAGTTCTACACCACAGTSTTGATTGCGGGCGAAGACGTGTAGTTCTGGGGCCACTTTTTCTCAACTTCGGGTCACGTTCCAGGCCCAAGTTGGAACGAAGTGGGATTATGGGTTGAAAATCAAAATCCTCAATTTCCGCATATGAAATCATATTTGGATACCCATTTGAGAGTTGCACACAAAAGTCTTGATTGCGAGCGAAGACGTGTAGTTCTCAGGCCGCTTTTTGTCAACTTCAGGTCACGTTCCAGGCCCAAGTTGGGAACGAAGTGGAACTACGGGTTGAAAATAAAAATCCTCCATTTCCAAATATGAAATCATATTTGGATACCCATTTGAGATTCGTACACCACAGTCTTTATTGTGGGCGAAGACGTGCAGTTTTGGGGCCACATTTTCTCAACTTTGGGTCATATTCTAGGCCCAAGTTTGGAACGAAGTGGAACTATGGGTTGAAAAGAAAAATCCTTGACTTCTTGATTGCGGGTGAAGACGTGAAAGGGCTTATGGGGGACCTGAAACAATATTGGATTCTGACAAGGTGTTCAATAGTCATGGATGGTTGGACATACATTCAACAAAGTCCATTGTTGAATATTATTGTCACATCTTCGGCATGACCTTATTTTTTAAGAGCAATTGATTGCAGTGGAAAACTTAAGGATGCTACCTTCATGTTTGAGGTATTGAAGGATGAAAATGATGAGGTTGGTCCTTCGAATGTAGTACATGTAATCGCAAATGCAACACATGTTTGCAGAGCAGCAGGATTGATGGTCCAAAGTCGATATAGGCATATCTTTTGGACTCCTTGTTGTTTACATGCCCTTATCAATGTCCTCAAAGACATTGGGAAAATATATTGGATTTCAAAACTCATTTCAAATGTAAGAGATGCAAAAATGTTCATTTGCAACCACCATGCCTCATTAGCAATCTGCAGGATGAAATCAAGGAAGCAATTTTTAAAACATGCAGAAACAAGATATGCCACATACTTCATTCTTCTTCAGCGTATGATTGAGGTGCATGCATCCTTACAAGCCATTGTTGCTTCTCAAGAATGGAATGCATGGTCCCAATATAAACCAGCTCAAGCCAAGAAGATAAGAGATATGCTTCTTGATGAAGATTGGTGGCTTGAGTGTAGATATGTGGTTTCTTTCACAACACCAATTGTGGAGTTGACTAGGTATGCAGATTCTAATTCCCCTACTATTGGGGAAATATATGAATGTATGGGTAGCATAGTGGGCAAGGTAAGGCACATAATTCAACAGATAAACCCCTCTTTGGAGTTTTTCTAAGAAATCCACAATATAATAGACAAGATATGGCTCAAACTCAATACCTCTCTTCATGTGGTTGCATATGCCATTAATCCAAAGTGGTATATGGAGAGACCAAATAGAGTTATATCAATTGATGATGAATGGGTAAAGAATGGATTTCTTGATGCCATAAGAAAAATGTATACTCATGAGGAAGCAAGTGTGATACGGGCACAATTTATTGATTTTGGTACCTTAATCCCCCCTACATTCACTCGAGATGCAAAGTAGGACATCAATATTTATGCATAAAATAATTCCATTTGTTGGTGGAGAATGTATGGGGGGGAGTCCAAGAGATTTGATAACTTGCCTCACGCTTGCTATCTCAAGTTGCTAGTTCCTCCACAGTAGAAAGGAATCGGTCCACTCATAGTTTCATCCACTCTATTAAGAGGAACAAGCTTACCTCAAATAGAGTGGAGAAATTGGTTTATGTGCATAGTAGTCTTCGACTTTGTTCAAGGAAGCTACCTGAGTATTTAGAATGCCCTGCAGCACGATGGGATGTGGATGTTGAAGATGCTACTCATATTGATGATTATGAGGATAATCCTTCACCAAATGCGGGCTTGGTTGGCATACCCTTAGATGACATTGCATTTAATCTTGGTGATGATGATGATGGTGGTGGTGATGGAGGTGATGGAGGTGTAGTTCCTAGTGAAGCTCAAGCTTATATGGATAGCCTTGCAGTTGAAGATCTAATTTTATGATAACCTTCATTGTTAATTATATATTTTAAGCCTTGGTCTTTAGGCATTTTTGGACTATGCTTTACTTTGGTCATTTTTCCAGTGTTTGGACTATGTATTACTTTGGGCATTTTGCTAACTTTTGAACTATCTATTACTTTGGGCATTTTACCAATATGAATATCAATATGATGTGGGTGCTTTTGTTTCTTAAACTAATATTAAAAATATAGTCTTTTGAATAATTTAAAAGCATAGATATTTATCTTTAATATCTGATATTTATATTCTAAGTTAAGTTCTTTACATCGTTTAATCATTTGGAAAGTAGACATCCATATATTGTCATATCATATTTTTTATTTTATTTTTATTTTATTTTTTTTGTTTTTAAAGTTTTCAAAATTCTTTTGCAGGTGTTTCAACTTTCAACTTTGATTTAATGGATTTGGCTAACAAATCATTCTTGCAATTTGTCACAAAACTTGACAATGGAAATAATTCTCCAAAATATTCAAGCAATGTATGTGGACTCATGTTTAAGGGAAACTACCATATGGTAGTTGCCCATTTTATAGGGAACAAAGGCCATGTGATTCAAAAATGTCATTGTTGTGAAGAGAAACTCAATGAAGTGTTATGAATTGCTAATCAACATCAAGTTAGCTTTGAAGTGCTTCCTAATCAACGTGAAGCAAACAATCATTGATGACATTTTAGTATTTATTTGTCAAATTTCTATGGTTTTTTGAAGTTTGAACTCTTGGGATTTCTCCATTTTGACTAATTTTTGGATAATGTAAATGGTCACTTACTACAATTTACAAATAAATATTCACATACAATTACACTTATGATTTATCATTTATGGTTTGAGTGTCAAATTGATCTTCAAGGTTTATAAATTATTAATTATTTTATTAAATTATTTTTCATTTTTATATTTTTTATATTTTATAAATTTTAATTTTTAATAAATATTATATTTTTTAATATATATTATTGTCGCTCCCTGTAAATTTCGGAGAAGCTTTTAGCCATATCTTATACCCGTACCTGCGTTCCCCATTCCAGAAACCTCTGCCACACACACACACACACAC
>SNQJ01S0138650.1:17781-37893 GCA_010110895.2 Picea sitchensis | reverse complement strand
AAAGAGATTCTAAAATGTAGACAATGAGGAGACATTTGAAAAACTCATTCGTTTGTGACAAACAAAGATATTTTAAGGTAATATTTATGATTTTGAAGTACTTGCAACTCATGTTCTAGGGCTATTAGAAAACCAATTACTACAAATTTATCTATTGAGTTTAAAATGGAATATAATAAATGAAATTATATTAATGGATTTTAAAGTTGTAGAGGAGGCACAATGCAAGGTTAAAATGATCGAAAATAAAATCAAGGGGCAATGACAAGTTTCATTTTTTAAAAACAATAGAAGGCCACATTCCCCGCCTCAAATTTTATCACAATAAGTGAAAATAAAAAAATCCAATGGAAAAAGTAAGTGTTTTAATTGTGAGAAAATCATAACTCGGATCACACATGTGAAGCAAAAACTATATTATTGCAAAATTGAAAATGGTAAAGTAGAGGTTCATGTCAAAGACTCAAAATACAAGGAAACAAAACCAAGAGGTGAAGAAGATAGTTGAGGAAGGTTCTCTAGTAGGCATGACATCATTCTCCCAAAGTAAAACAACAGACTCACAAGGATGTGAGAAAATTAAAACTAAGATATCACAAGTAGTGTTGATGGGAAAATTATAGTATTTTCGAGGCTATTGTAGTTAGTTGTTAATGTTTGATATTTTTCTAGGTACTTTACATTTATAGCAATCAAGTCAACATTTCTAGTCATGATAATATGGCACATCATCAAGATAAAACATTGATTGGGTAATCCAAATTTATATAGATAAAGTCAATGTTTTGAGCCATGCTAGGGGAATTACAATAGTGAGAACCCTAAAATTAAGAGGGAAGGTGAAAGATAGAAATGCCACCATACTAGTAGACTTGGTAAAATGCATAACTTCATTGACATCAATACTGCAAAAATTAAATCTATTTGTTTATCCCACAAAATATCTCTCGATCATGGTAGTAGATGACCATGGGACTACAAGAATAGGGAGATTCCATAAGATTCTTTTACAAATACAAAATTTTGAATTATAAACATGACTCTATGCTCTTCCTCTTAGTGAAATTAGTGTAGTATTAGGCATTGAATGGTTGATGAAGTTGGGCATATATACTACTAATGTAAGAGAGAAATTCATTAATTTTATATGGCATGGAGAAACCTACACCTTGTATAGAAGTGATAATCCATTTGTTGTATTGAAAACCAAAAATCAATGGAAAAATCTAATTAGAAAAACCCACCAAAATTCCAACACTGATAGAGGAAGCAATAAGGTAAAGCCACGATAGATAAAATATTGTTAAAAACAAATGTCGAAATTTCTCACTTAATAAAGAATAACCAAATTATATTAATAGAGGTCAAGAAGTTAAAAAGTATAAAAAAGCACAAACCAAGTTTGGATCCATCATTAAATTATAAAAAAAGGCATAATACCATATATCCAAAATGATAAAAATATATTTATTGATATCAGAATGGCGATTGCAATGAAAAGGAACAATTATGCTAAAGAGTTGTGACCCTAGCATCACTTATAACAATAATTAATGTTTAATATGGTAACATACTTGAATAAGTATATTACAAGTTATCCCCCTTGAAGTGCTTCGACCTCAAAGCAATGGAAGAAACCCGGTAAAAAGATCTTTGAAGTTTTGAACAATATTATTGCTTTGTAGACGAATCGGTACATCCATGTTTGGTTGATATTCTTTGGGACTATTTGTTGATAGGGTTCTTGGATGTAACTTTTTTTATTATGATTTCAAAGACGAGTTGAATATTGAAACATAATTGCATTGGAAGTGAGATTCTTTATATTGGAATATTGTCTTTGTTCAAAATGGAGTTTATAAGTGAATGTGATGGCTCTTGTTATTAGTATGATAATAAGGTGACATTATAACTCGATTTATTCTAAGCTCAATTTTATGGTTCTTCAGTATCACCTTGTTGTCTTCAACCATGTCTCTAAAAGTGATATCGAACATCAATATGCTTCGTTTTAGAATGATAAACAAGGTTCTTTGCCATAAATATTGTGCTCTGACTGTCACAATCTAACCTTATAGTTTGTTGTACAAACCCAATACCTGAACACAATATTTGTAACCATACAAATTCATTACTTGCATGAGTGGTTGCCATGTATTCAAGTTCTATAGTTTAGAGTGAAACTACAGATTGTATCTTGCTCATCTAACTAATTGCACCTCCAAACAAGTTAAACACATAACCACTTGTAGATCTTCTGCGATCCAGATCTCCAGCCTAGTTTACATCAAAAAAACCATGTACATATGACACTATGTCTAGTCTATGTCTTCCTTGGTATAAAATTGCATAATTTGTAGTGCCACGCAAATACCTAAAGACCCTCGTTACAACTGCCCAATGCTCCTTTCCCGGTTTTGAAATATACCTGCTCAAAACTCCTACTACATGGGCAATGTCTGGTCTTGTATAGACAATTACATACATCAAACTACCAACATTGATAGCATAAGGAAAATGAGGCATGCCCTCTTCCTCTTATTGTGTCTCGGGACACTGATCTGCAGATAACTTTACACCTACAAGAATAGGGACCTTGATTGGTTTACACTCCTTCATATTAAACCTCTGTAATAATGTCTCCACATAATTATTTTAATTTAACCAAAGTTTTTTGTTTGATAGATCTATTTTAATTTCCATGCCCAAAATAAAAAAATTAGCACTAAGATATTTCATATCAAATTTAGAAGATAACTGATTTTTTACATCCTTGATGATATCCTTGTTGTTTCCAATCAACAACATATCATCAACATACAAGACCACATAAACAAAATAATTACCAACTATCTTGGAATACACCTTGCTCCTTGAAAAACCAAGTCCCAAAATACAAGTATCAAACTTTTGATATCACATTCTTGGAGATTTATTTAACCCATTTAGAGACTTTTTCAGTGTGCAAACTAGCTCTTTCTTTCCCTTCATTGCAAAACCTTCTACTTGTTTGATGTGGATTTCTTTGTTAATATCCCCATCTAGGAATGTTGTATTTACATCTATCTTCTCTACTTCAAGATCAAAAGTAGCAGTGATAGACAAAATAAATCTAATAGAAGTTAATTTAGCAACAAGAGAGAAAAATTCGCCAAGATCAATTCCCTCCACCTAGGAATATCCCTTTTCTACTATGCAATATTGATACTTCTCCACTCAACCTTTTGTGTTCAAATTCTTCTTAAACATTCATTTGATACCAATAGGATTTCTTCCAGTTGGAAACTCAACTAGATTCTAAGCCTCATTCTTATCCATTGTCGCCATTTCTTCAACCATGGCCTTCTTATAGAGTTTACCATCCTCTGAATCCATTGCCTCCCTAACAATTATGGGATCATCATCAATAATAGATAAAGAAATACTAGAATGAAAATTAGGTGGAGTATACCTTTCTAGTTTCCTTATTTCTAGAACCGATCTCCTCAATATTGGAGTATGGGGTCCTTCTTCTTCTTTTACTACATGTTCTTTTGTTGAGTCAAATTATTCACCCTCCAATTCAAATTCTATTGTCCTTGGTTCTTTTTCCTTTAGTAGGAATTTCTGTATGGGAATGTATTTAACCTCTATAAAAAAAACATCTCGACTGTAAACAATCTTCTTAGTTAATAGGTTCCAAAATTTATAGCCTTTTGTACTATCTTTATAACCAATAACGATAGACTTTTCAAATTTATTGTCCAACTTAATTCTTTGGAACATGTATGCAATCATTACAACTAAAAAATCTAAGACGATTAAGAGAGGGTTTTTTACCAGTCCATGCCTCATGCGAATTTTGGTCCACCAACATGGATGAGAGTGATCAATTTACCAGGTAACATGTAGTACCCACTATCTCTGCCTAGAATTCATGTCCTCACTTGTCACAATGAAGCATTCTCCTTGTTTTTTCCATCAGCGTCTTATTCATCCTTTCTGCAACCCCATTCTATTTTGGTGTGTATGGAGAAGTCTTTTGTCTTGATATACTGCGCTTCTTACATAATTCCTTCAATTCATTCTCGTATAACTCTCGAACATTATATGTTCTCAACTCTTTTATTTTCTTCTCTTTGATTCTCCACAAGATACTTAAACTCTATAAATTTACCAAAGACCTCAAATTTATTTCATAGGAAATAAATCCATGTGTTCCTCAAGAAATCATCTATGAGTGAAACATATTACATAGATTTACCTAATGATGGAACACACATAGGTACAAAAATTTCACTATATACTAACTCTAACATTCCCTTTAATATTGTAGAATCAGATGAGAACCTTAACAAATTCTCCTTACCATATATGCAATGTTCACATAAATTAAAATATAATGTGCAATTAGATATACCTTCAACCATACCTTTACCATGTAATGCTTGAAGGTCCTTCTCTATGATATTTCCCAGTATTTGATGCCACATGATTGTCTTTTCTCCAGAGATAGTAGGGGTTCTATCTTCTTCATTTCCACCCTTAAGAACAATAGAGATGTCACACCCATTAGTGATAGTTCTTCCCAAAATCTTGTATAGAGTTCCATTCCAAACTCCCCTCATCAACACCATTGCTCCTCAAACCATTTTACAGGTTTTATTTTCAAACATAGTACACACACCTACATCACTCATCTTACTTACATATATCAAGTTTTTGTCCCGCTATGGAATGTGACAAATCCTAGGGAGTGTTATAATCCTTCCATCATTGAGCAACAATTTGAATTTTCCTTGTCCTATTATTCTGGTTGTTGAGTCATCCCCTAGAAAAAAATTACCTCCATTATACTTTTCAAATTCACAAAACCACTCCATGTGGGGAGTCATATGAAAATAAGCATGTCAGTCAATCAACCATACATCATGATCTGCATGTGTGCTTGAATAATCCAAGTACACATCCCATCCTTCCTCTAAGAATGTCTTCCCTTATGTGGATGGAATATTATCGAATCCATTCCCTTTCTCAACAATTTTAGATATACAATCCTTCTTGTAATACCCAACTTTAACACATTTCCAACCTTTCCTTAAGTATTTTCTTGGATATTTAGATCTACCTATATATTTAGATCTCGCACTTGAGGACTTATATTTATTTCTATTCAGGGAATGTCCTCTTATAGACAAGGCGTCCATTCTTTGACTATCGATGGTTTTCCTCATCATTTCTTCCGATAACAAGGATGAAACCACATCATCAAACTTTGATGTGGTTGCATTACTCCCAATAGCTACAACCAAACTATCACATGAATCTGGCAAATAACATAGTAAACTAATGCACTTATCTTCATAATAAATTTTGATATAGACAACAACTCACTTACCATGGTATTGAAGTCATTTAGATTCTCTCTCATTGAGTATTTGTCATTCATCCTTAGGGGGTACAACTTCTTCTACAGGAAAAGTTTGTTTACCTGTGACTTAGACTAATACAAATCCCCTAACTTATCCCATAATACTTTGGTTGCAGCTTCTCCTAGGACATTCAATAACGTTGAATCTGAAAGAGACAACCCAATTGTGCTCTTTTCCTTCCTATCCAAGTTCGTCCAATCTTCAATCGACATACTCATAGGTGTAGTACTAATATCCACATCAACCCATTGTTCTTTGTCAGATATCAAAATATCCTCCTTATACAACTTCCATAGCTCAAATATTTTCCCATTAAATTTATCAATCTCCATTTTAGAAATGCTCGCCATTCTCTTTCACCACTGTAGAGCTCCCACTGAAACTAGGTTTATCACAGACCTAAGATAATCAAACTCTTAGAAACAAAGGAATCCCCCTAAAGCCCATAACATGGCTCTGCTACCAAATGTAAATTTTAAACCTTTACAATATAATAATGCACACATAGATTCTTTATAAAACAGAAAGTAAAAAAATAACATTCACTCATAGTATTCAGAAATTTACCTCGGAAACCCTTAACTAGGAAAACCAAAAAATGTTTAGAGACACACCTCTAACTCTCGTTGTATTAACTTCACCATTTTACAATACAATATATATGACTATGTGGCATCCAAAACCCTAATATATTAACCTAGATTAGTTTTCTTAACCACAATTATATTACAATGGAATGGAAAATTGTTGGTAAAAAACGACCCAAAAACAGACCAAAAAGAGACCAAAAACCATCCAAGTTTTTTTTAGGGTCTCCATCCTTGAACCCATGAACAAGGGGAGCCTTCCGACACAACATACAAGACATG
Organism: Picea sitchensis; assembly: GCA_010110895.2. Classification (NCBI taxonomy): domain Eukaryota; kingdom Viridiplantae; phylum Streptophyta; class Pinopsida; order Pinales; family Pinaceae; genus Picea; species Picea sitchensis. The sequence goes on along the minus strand of SNQJ01S0138650.1, from coordinate 31,613 downwards.
ACACTATCCATTCAAAAAATATAATACATACCCAACAAACGTCTCGTTATCTGAAGATGATGAAGAAGAATAAATGTAAGGAGATAGAAAAGAACATCATGTAGCTTGGTGTACCTCAGTCCTCACAATGATAATGTCATATGTTAAGGAACACTCTCAAATATCCTTGCGAGCTTAAGATCCTGCGAGATCAATCTAGGTTGCAATAGTTGGAATTCGTAGTTGGTTATTGTGCATAATTGAGTAGTGACCTAGTAACAAAATCAAAGATCTAATCAAATCCAGTGCATGTTAGGTCTACACTCTTGAGCCAAGTCATCGACTTCAACCATTTCCACTTCAAGTTGGGGAAAAGGCCCCTCACCACCATATTAGTTGGAATCTACAAAATAATAGACAACAATTAGACAATCTAAGCAAACTCTTATAATCAGTAATATGTACATTAAGTTTGAAAATAAATTATACAAATAGACTAATCAAAACTTCACAATAATATTACTCATGTTGTTTGGTGGCTTGGTTGCACTAAACAAGAGGTTCAAACATCCCTTCTAGTCAATCTCCGCATAATAATATGAAACAAGGTTAAGGATGTGATCATCCTCACTACCTAACATAGAACGACATCCTCACCCACATCCTTACATGAGAAGTCTAGTTGGTCCCTCTTGGGAAACATCTAGCCCCATGTGTGCATACACACAATGTTTATTTTTCTAGGATTGTGGAAATCAAATGACAACCAACTCATTAGAAACATCTAGGAAAATAAATAAAATAGAGACTTTGAATCAAAGGGGAAGATTTTTCTCCCCTCTAACACACTTAAACATCTATCCAAAGCAATACAAAACTATCATAGTAGAATAGAGGACCACTTGATTGATCTAGTTTGTTGAACAAGGATATCTACATAATGCATCATAAGGAAACCTTGTGTTTCCCATTAGTGGTATGGTGCACCGGTGCAGTGATGACAAGGCACTAGCACCTAACCTCTTTAGCTATAAAAAAATTCAAGTGCAACTACTCTCTAGTGACTTGGAAATCACTAGAATCAGTAATATTTGGAGTGACATATGTATGAACATATGCCTATTATCTCTCTCTACAAAACCAACCAGTACATCAGGCAAATGGGAAAAATCCCCCCCACTCCTAGATAATCTTAGTATGAAATACATGTCCTCCTCTATGCAAGGTTGGTACCACAGATCAAGACCAACCCTAAATACCTATTAACAATGATCCCAATGAAGGATCAACTGGCACAACTCAATGTGTTCACCTTGATGGATTTAACCTTCTCAAAAAACTTGAGAAGGCCAACATCCCTCAAAAGGAGACAAGTCTTCGTAACAAATAGATGAGGAAATAAACACCTCTCCCTCTCTCAGGCCTCCCAAACATACACAAGGTTATATGAATAAATTTTCTCCTATTATGACCATCCCCAATTCACATACAAACCTCATTAATAAAATATAAGTATAAAACTTACAACATGTATTAAAATAACAATCATAATATAAAAAAAAACCAACAGTGTCCCTAGTTTTTGTAAGTGCAGTATCTTTAGTGCTCCTATTTGATTCCATACATAGACACACTAATACCGATGCACTTGTATTAATTAATGCATCGTAAAGCCATGCTTTCAATACCATGTCAATGCACTATGAGAGAAAATCACATGCCTGCCAATGCAATGAGTTGATTATGTAGGGTAGCACCATAACTATTCCAATGAGTCATCTATAAAAGAATCAACGAGGTCAATAAATTGAAAAAACATAGTTATAGCAAAGTGTTATTTATAAATTTAATTAACACATTGGTGCTAGGAGAAACATATGTGTGTCGTCACCAATTTCAATGCACCATAAATCATAGCATTAAAAAATGGTGTTACTAGTCCACGCTAATGCACCATAAATCATAGGCACATACAAACTTCAAATTTGATGAGCCAAAGGAAATGGTAGCTGCCTAGTGTCTCATGATATGCATACATGGATATGATTCACCAATAATTGTGCACAATATATATAAGTGGACAAGTATATACAAGTGTAGGTTTTATGTTAAGTGCACCTAATTGAATTAGGTGGCATAACAAATTCCTTTTATCAAATCATAGTGGAATTGAATTATTGTATTGGTCTTTGGGAATGCTTGACCAAGTCATGTACACAATCTACTACAAGTGATTGATTGGTATTGGTTGGATTTGGAAGTTGGCTAGCATTAAATGTTAAATAATGAAAAACCATTAAATTTGTTAAGATGGAAAGTTGGTTATGATATATATCATAATTGTCCTATGTAAAGTCAAGGTCACATGCCATCTCCTATGTGACTAAGAAGAAAAACAAATGGTGATTAGTTAAGCTTCTTGACATCTCTTTGTATTATTCAAGATTATTCTTTTAGCTTTAATTTCTTTGTAGTTATTAAATTTTCCATGCGTCTTTTTTGTTGTTCGATATCTTCACATATTGGAATGAAAATAAACAAGAGAAATTTTAAGTATGTGTGTTTGAATTATTTTTGAAGTTACAAAATTTCATTTAATAATTTTGTTGTTTCTTATTTTAGTTTTATTTAATTTATATAAGTTTAATGTGCAAGTTTAATAAATTTAAATATTAATTTTAATTTATATATTGTTTTCAATGTTAATGTAATTTTTTTTTAAATGTGTACATTTGGTAAATGAGATGTTTTATCATAGGATTTGTAATTGTGTAAAGTCCACTACAAGTCCCCCAAATTTTGTGTAATTATGGAAGAACCTATCACTATCATTTTAGTAGAGACTTTCCTCATTTTAGTGATGGAGGTTGTCCACCACAAGGGAGGCTTCAAAGTAGCAAGTATAGTAGCCAATCCTACTCCCCCCNGCAAACCAGAATTCATTAAAACAGTGTTTCAGCAAACAACAGTCAAACAAAATATAAACAGTGATTAAACAATCACACTTCTAACTAAGGGGTGAATCTTGTGAAGAAGGTGGGCCCTCCCTTATCACAAGATTCCCCTGAACGAAAAGCTAAAGGAGGATACTCAAAACAATTTTATATTCATCTGTTGAAATATCACATTACAGATTGGAGGTACAAAATGCGTCCCGCTTCTCTGAAGTTCTTCAATACATAAAAACTTTTCCCTCGAATGGTGATTTCCCCTGAATTTAAAGGGAAAATCCCATCGATGCAATCATTACAAGGCAGATATGAATCCTATACTAAATCGGATCTTCATTCTAAATTAGCATAGGGTGTCATATTCTCACGCAACTGACTGCTAATACAGGGGCTGAACGAGGTATTGTTGTTACGGCTGGTGTAACAGCTTCTTCTTACAGCTGATGATGCTATTTCAGCATCGCAATTCACGGGTTGTTTCAGCCACGTGAATTGCGCTCTTGACTGTGTCGGCCTAACTGTTACGGCTCGTGTTTCAGCAACGTGGCGGTCTCCTCTGTGTTTCAGCATCTGTACTTCTGAACTGAGTGATAGCTTCGTGTTTCAGCATCTGCATCCTCGAACTATGTAGATGCTCCGTGTTTCAGCATATGCGTCCTCAGATTGTGTATCAACTCCGTGTTTCAGCATCTGCACCCTTGGACTGTGTAGCAGCTTCCGTGTTTCAGCATCGGTTCAACAGCGACTTTAGACAGTTCTGTGTTTCAGCATCAGCCTTGAATACAATTCTGCAAATATGGACACTTATGCGCTTCTAATCAATGGTTAGGTCAAAAAGTAATGTAAAGTATTATGCAAAACAGATTAAGCGTATAATGATGAGAAAGGACATTGTATACCTTGGAATGATCAGATGTAGTGATATTATGAGTCTAAACACTAGTGATGAAGGGTATAATAATGACAAAAAGTATGGGCAAAAAGGTGCAATATGTGGTCCTAACATTCATCATGAGAATGCTTTAAGACTAGTGCCTTTAAAGGTTTATGGAGTCTTATAACAAAAAATGCAACTAATCTTGAAGATTGATTTATTTGTAGCCAAGAGATAGGATCTAAACCCTAAGGTGCAAGCATATTTGGGCCTTAGGTGCTAGATCTTAAGGAGAATAACTTCTAGGGTGCAATCACATTTGGGCTCTAGAAGTTGTTCCTCCCTTCTTGAGACTTCAACTAGATCAAAAATAAAAAGTCGAGGGCTAAAATCCTAAAGTGCTCTCAATTTAGGGATTTAGGGTTCTAACCCTAGCAAGGATACTTCACAAATTTTGGACAAAATTACCTTGTGAGAGGAAGAAGAACGTATGTTCCTCTCTTAGGGTTTCACCAAGCAAGACGTCTAGCATAAAATAACAAATTTACCATGAAAAATCAATAATGTAAGGATAAATTACATAATATTCACTTACTTCATCCAAGAAACCATGATTGCAGAAATTTCCATCCAAAACCAATAAAAACCATCCACGAGTGACCTTCCAAGTATAGTGCATGAGTTGAGAAGATATAGTAACCCTTAATGGGCTAAAATTTCAGAAGTACTCTCACAAATGGTGAGAAAATATGATGATAAAATTAATTGTGAGGGTATCGTTTTTATATGAGGATACCCTAATACATTTTTCCACATAATTTGTCAACTACAAAATAGAAATGGGGCCGAACCATTAATTTTCCTTTGACATAATTACAAAATACAAATATACATCATAAAACCCTAGAAAGGGTGACGTCATGCTCCAAAAATGTGACATCAAGCTAGGAGAGGGTGTTGTCATGCCTCTAAAAGAAAATGAAGGGCCTCCAAAGGCCAAGTAACATCCTTTGATGGTGAAAGAGTGTGAAGTGAGGTGTGTCCTCACCCACATCTTTGACAATAATCTTTGGAACCAAACCATCCACCAAACCCTAGCCAAGAAGATGACATCAAATACTAGAGGGCGATGTCAAGGGCCTCCAAAGGCCACGTCCAGGGTTGAGGGAGATGAAATCATGTTTATGAATAATGTACAAGGGCCTGTTATTGCAAAGTCCACTATCCTCTATGCACAACAACCATAGGGTAGTCTACCTAGCCTGTGGGATTTTAGCCCATATGTGTGGAATAATGACCAAAACTACTCAAACCAAGACCATATGTCCATTGTCCAAGGTTCTGAGAATTTGAGAGCTATTGTCTAAGGGTGGTGAGTCACTAGATAACCCACTACTCTCCATCACATGTGCCAAATTCTTGCAATAAAGGCACAACAAATTCTTGCAATAAAGGCACAACATCTTGGTACAAGCCCAGGATGTCCCTCAAGAACCATGTTAGGGCCATCCAACACAAGCCAAAGTAGAAATCAAGGTTAACCAAAGTTCATAAGAAACATCAATATTTAAAACATGCAAAGTATGTTGTAGACATAAGCCATGTAAGATAATTCACCTCAGTATCCCCTTCAAGCATCACACCAATCCAAGACCCCATGTGAGTTACCAAGATTAAGTATGGGAGGGCCTTCATTCAACCTTATTAGGTGTTCCACCTAGACAAGAAATAAAACAACCCAGGTAGAGGGATATGTCCCAAGAGTGACAAGGGAAAGCAAAACCCCACCAAGAGTAAGTGTGAAAGTGATATTGTTTCAGGGCTTACTTCATGGGTTATGGTGTTAATACATCTCTATGAGCACCTTTGTGGAGGGTATACTTTCTCTTGAGTCACCCCATATTTGCGTTCCACCTTTTTCCAAACCCCTATTTTCTGTTTTCTAGTTCATGATTTCATTTATATTTGCAAATTTTCATGTCCCCTTTTATATAGGGTCTTAGGTTATAGCATCATTTTTTTTGGACCATGGCGAGCATTGAAAGAGTAGAGCTCAAGTTGGACCAAATTTTGGTGGTACTAGTTTTCTACGTTCACTTTATTTTCTAGCATCATTTTCTTATTCTTTTATAACAGTTGTGAACAACCTCTGGGCCTTTATCCCCTCTTATCATGAGAGAATGGACCATAGCCGAAGTTTAGGATATGTGAAAGGATTTAATATGGAAGGTGTTAAGTATGGTTGGGAGTGGGACGTTACCCTTGGGAGGGCCCCCCTGTATTACCCCATTTCCCTAGGCGGTGATAACACATGACTAGGGCACAAAAGATTACCACCAAGGTGAAACAAGGAAACTAACACAATTTCCCAAACCAGTGATCCATTATCTGACTTCAACCAAATATCCTCATCCACATGCTCGATAAATGAAGAACAACACTTTGCATGAAATAAGGACTAACATACCTCATGGTGACAATGGCTTACCATATCTCATGCTATGGGTTGCTTGAATGTGACAAGCCTTAGTTGACCTGCGCTGGGAGGAAAATAAGGGGGGCTAATGGGCTTCCATCTATGGACATGTTGATCATCATCATGATCAGGATCATGTTCACCATTGCGGGCCTCGAGACATGATCTCCTCCAGTTACCCCTGGGCATGTGAGGGTAACAAGATGTATGGTATGGTGCTTTTTATATTAAAAATATATATATTAAGGTTGTTGTTGGGGTTTGGGTTTTTAATTAAATATTTTTTTTCAAATTTAGGAATAATATTGAAGGTGGGATTGTGTAAATGATGAAAATATTTAATTAGTTTTTTTGGTTTGATGATATTTTCTTACATTTTTGAATAAGATTATAAATCATTAATAATGAATTATTCAAGGGGTTAGTTTAATTGGTTGTGACCAATGTTATTGGGAATTTGTTTAAGTTCTTGTTAACAAGTATTTGATTTTCCATGAAGGAGAGGAAGTATCTCTTAAATTTCCCATTTTCCTTGGGAAAAAAATTCAATAATGAATATATGAACAATAATATGTATTACTGCATAATGAGAATATAAACCATTAACAAATATATACAACATTAACTTCTTTTTTTGCATAACATGTAGAAATCTTGTAATATAAAAATCTCTCTTTCACGAATGAAAAATAATTTTCATAAATCATTGTTCTTGTTGGTGAGACAATGCTATCATAGGTGAAACCCTAGCTAATGGAGAATGGTGGTGACTGGTTGGGATTAGAGCCTAGGCCTCGACTTTGATATTCATAGGTTTAATCCTAGAATAGGAACTATGGACAACTATTGTCCACTCATAGACTATTTAGAATACTATATCACCAAGGATCAAATAATTTTTAATCCATGCATTAATGATTACTCAGATCGCTTGTCAAAGGTGAGGTATTCTAGGGGCTAGACAGAGGTTTGAGAGGTTTTTGGTACCATGGATCCCTTTGTTCCTAGAGAAACAACTGGATAGTTGTGGTCTCAATATCCTTCCAGCCTAGTATGAATTCCAACCCTCTGGAACATCATTGCATGGCCAAGATGTGGGAACACATCAGTCTCATCCATGTGTTGATTAGAGGCAGGATACAAAGGCATACAAGTGTGGTACAATGGTAGTTGCATCGAAGAATGACATATATTTTTGGGGTACTTGAGGAGGTAAATCAAAGATATAATCTATTTAGGGTAGTCCTTCCAGTCCTCTGCATTCTGTTTTTTTTTTTTTCGGGGGGGGATGGAAGCTAGTTAAGACGAGAGGTGGTGGAATGTCTCTAGTAGTGGGAAATAACTGAGGGTGGCACATATGGTCAAACTGGATGGTTTATAATTGGTGGGTAAATTATGTGGTAGGAGAGTTTCTATCACAACAATGGGTTCCTAGTTATATGAAAATTGGAGGTCAATTCCTGGGTATATCCATACATATCATATGTTTTCAAGGGGATCGATAGGGATAATATTTCGAGAGAAATTTGATGCCACTAAATTTCTTGTTGGGTGTTGGTACCTTGGTAGGAATTTTCTTGCGGCCAAGTGTTATAAATCTAAATTGCACCAAACATACTTACCTGGCATCAGGCCATCTCAAACTCTTTCTTTGCCAAAACACTACTAAACAACTCTTCTAAAAACCCCCTTTATAAAGGCCCACTCGCCCTGCTCCATTACTGCACGCGTGTACACGCTAGCTTCCCCAATACAGCCCGCGTGTACTTACAAAAGTACGAAAAAAGGAAAGTTGCTGACAGAACACACACCTTTGGGCAAGTTAACTAAACCTTTTGACCATGCATGGTTGGTCATTCGACCAAATACCTATCTCCTTCTAGCCTATAAAAGAAGGGGTAAGGGTCCCATTAAAAAAAAAAGGAAAATCATAGTAAAGAGACTATACCCAATTGAGCATTCCCCTTGTCCCAACCTTTAGCCATCCTTGTGCAAAGAGAAGTATAGAGCAAAGTAGTTGGAGGACAATTGAAGAGGAGCCCAGAACCAGTTTCGAGGAGCAGTGTTGACCACATATTGTAAGTTTCTCTAGTGAAGTTAATAATAAATAAGTACTTTTCCCATCCCACCATATGAGGTATTCATTGTTTATTGCGTACATGTTGATTAAATCTCTAACCCATTAATCTGTAGATCAAATGCATGTGTAGTTATTTGTTTGTATTTTTTGAATGCAGGACAGCCTTGGGAGGAGATTTGCAGTCAAAGAGAGACCAAGCATGAAGAGGGATCGATATCAAACGCCGGAAATAAGGTATGTTCACTTGATCTTCTTAACTGTGTATTTGTTTAAGAATAATGGGGATTAGGTCTGGGATGATGGTAAAAAGTAGGAATCTTTAGGTATTTTCTACATCCATGATAAACCCTAAGTGCTAGTCCGTAGGGGGATTTCCCACCCACAACAAAATTGGCGACCGTATTGGGGATCTCTAGGGTTTTTGGGAATATTTTTTCTTGGGTATTTTTAAAAACTAGTTTCGTTCCTTGTTTTTAAAGTTTCTGCAAAAGTCTGAGCTAACAGAGATTCTGGTCTTCCATACCAGTTGTCTCTATCTCTTTGCTTGACTGCATTTTTTTTTACGAGACCCACAGAGGTACACGTGGCCTGTATAAGGTTTGCACGCGTGTACGCATGCCACACCTTTGTTGAGCCCGCGTGTACACACTAGTTGAGGAAGTGTCAGTCACATGTATGATTTCAGAAACTTTCTTTTAGAGAGACAATCATTCACTCCCCTATCAAAATTAATCCTTCTCAGGGGTTTTCTGGAACTCATTCTAGTCTTTTTTGTTTGCAGTTTATAGCTTAGGTTCCACCTCAGATTGGTTTGTTCTATGAATATTTCTTTGAATAGTTTTCTTTTTTCTGTCAAAGTGAGTTTCTAGGTCTTCGAGAGTTTCTRGTCCTCAATACCAGTAGTCTCTGYCAGTGCCTGATTGCTTCTCTTYTCATTTTTTGAGAGTTTCAGAAGTRCACGTGGCCTGCATAAGGTCTGCACGCATGTACACATGCCATGAATTTACACAGCTTGCGTGCACACACTGGYTGTTGAACTATTAGCAGCGTTCCCAAGGAGAAATTTTTTGTTTAAGGAGARGCAGTCATCCTTTCCTTTKTCAATAGTTATACCTCTCAGGTTTTTGGATCTCTGTCATAGTGGTCAATAACTTAGGTTTGATCACAACAATAGCTTCCTTTTTCATTAAGAATATTTCCTCAAAATTTTCCTTTTATAGGTTTTTTAGATAAGTGTGAGAGTCCATTTTAATCTGCTTATGTGTTATTTTTAAAGTGACTCTTTGCGATCCACGCTTAGGCCATAAGTTTTCGTGGTCTTTACTTGTTGATATTTTTCCTTTTTGCTTTGTGAGAATTCAAATAAATAAAAAAATCTTTTATTTCTTTGTTTGGTTAAATAGTTGTTGGTTTGCATTAGTAACCAGGAAAAGTCTTTGCTTTCATAAGTTATTGACGGTTTACTTAGATGATAAGTAGCTCGTAGTTGAGTGAAATCCTTTTTTGAGTTTGTTGTTCAAAGATCTTAGAAAATTTTATTTTGAAAAGTTGGTTAAAGAATTTAAAAGAGCAAATCTGAAGTTGTCAAGAAGTGTTTTGTTTCCATCTTTCTGTTTATCTTTCTTTTCGTCTCTCAAAACATCACTAGTTTCACTTTCATAACCTTTGACTTAAGACAAGCCATAAAAATCAACGCTAAATCTAAAATTAATTAGACGTTTTATGTTTGTAGGGTCAACCAACTAGTTTAGGGTTATGGCCTTGAATTAGGTTGGAGAGGAAACTCTTTAAGGCCATTAAATCAAACATTGGAGTCTGAGCTAGGGAGTGTTAAAAGTCCGGTATCATGAAATTTATCTGGAACCCCCCTCTAACATAGGGGCTAAACACAATGTCGCGTGCGGAAAGGTAGTAGAGATAACCCCTCCAAAGTCGGACCAATCATAGTAGAGAACACATATAGATGGTTTGTATTGGGATTCCATCAATTGCATTTGCCACGGAGCTTCATGGGTCTTGAATCCGTTCGAGGTCCTCAGTTTTCTTCCAGACCAATTACTTTCGATACCCTTGACAGGTTTAAGGCTTAATACCCTGCTCATTGTGGTCTACCCGACTGTCGACTGTACCCACCTGGTGATTGTTCGCATGCTATAAACCTAGTTGCCTATCTTTTTAGAGACATACACAGGTGACTGCGGGGGTATACCACGGTACCTAGGACATACATCGAGCCACTCTTTGCAGAGTATACCCATAGGGTGCTTCTGTGTTCGAGTTTCACTTGCACTGGTAAGTTTCTCTAGTGTTGGTTGTTGTAACTATTCTTCCAACTAGTTTAGTGTTTTCTTGTTTTATCTTGTAGGGACTTTTTTCTAGTGTGTGTTGTTTTTGAAAGAATAGAAAACCATAGTGTGTATTTGATATTCTCACACAGTGGAGGATCACAAGCTCCGTCGGTCATGAAGGCTTCTTGGCTTGCCACCGGTTACATTGGAGCCACCCCCGCCACCGCTAAGGAGAAAGATAGACCAACAAGGGTGTTTTGAAGCGACCGGGTCACAAGAAACCACACCTGACCAACTTCTATTAAAGGACCTTTCTACACCTTTAAAGCTGACAGTAATGGAAGAAAATCTTGTCTCTTCTTCTGGGAATCCTAATGTTCCCTCCATGGTTGTCGTCACAGGGGGTGTTCCACCTCCTACCCCACCGTCGTCCGTCCGAGACACCATGGTCTCAATTGACTCTACCTCGAGTAGTGTTCTAATCCCATCTTTGGCGATGGATACTTCTCCTTTCACACAAATTGCAACAGGACCTCTATTCTCATATGGGATGCCTAGCACAGGTACAAGCCCTGTACTATCCTACTCCACTTTACAGACTTTAGGTCTGGGGGTAGGGAGCTCTAACACTCCTTTGCAAGGACCCATGGGGAGAAATTCAACTCCCTTTAATGCTTTCCCTTACAGGGGAGGTCATATACCTCCTTCATCCCCTTCACTCGGTGGTACTCACCAGCAAACTGCTAGGCCAAACACACACCATAGTTCACTTGGAGTAGGGAGTCAAGGACAACCTTCTCATAGTGTGCTGGTAGGGTCGACACCATTTTCTTTGTTCGGTACATTTGGTAACAATGCTTTCTCGTCAGCCGCTTTCACAATCAAGGGCAACCCCAGTTATGGCCAACCTAATCCTATGCAGGGTACTATTCCTGCGTAGGGGGCAAACCCAGTAAATTCTTCCACATCAGGACCTTGGAATTCTTGGCAAGGATCAGTTCCCTCATCAAGAATGTCGATCTGGGGCAATTCTTTTCACAACCAATGGAACCCCGGGCAAGGTGCAATACCTATGCCCATGGGATCGACATGGGGAAACCCTTCCCCAAGTCCTTTGAATGTAATGCATGCCCAACCATCTACGTCCTATTTCAGGAATCAACCGATGATGTCTCCTCAAACGCAAAATCCATACGTTGGTCATGGCCTTGGTTTTTACCAGAACCCCGACCAGTAACTCAACTCTTCCTGGCAACCTGGTGCCAATCAAACTCCAGGCCCCTTTTTCCATGGTTATCATCAACAATAACCAAAACTACCTTTCTTGTCAACCTTACATTTTCCAGACTTGACAAGGTTGTTGAATGACCCCATCTGTCACGATCCACGTTGGCCCCCTATGCCAACGAAATTGCCTTTGGACATGCCAAATTTTGAATCCAAGCCTAACAAAGATCCAGGGGATCATGTGACCACCTTCCGTCTTTGGTGCTCGTCTAATTCATTAAAAGATGACTCCGTACAATTGTGATTGTTTCAACACACTCTCATTGGGAGTGCTGCGAAATGGTACATCGAGCTCAATTGCTCGAGATATTCTTCCTTTGACGACTTGGCAATGGAATTCCTAAACCATTTCCAATTACCTATGAGATACGACACCGGACGAAATTGCTAGCCAATTTTGAATAGACAAAAGCGGACCATATCTCTGATCACATCTGGGAATGGAGACGCCGGAAGAGTTTGATTAAGGTACCAGTCCCACCAATATTTGTGCTTGAGTGGTTCCTTAAGTCTTTGGTCCCCCAACTATCCAAAGACATTGCAACGTCGAGAGTGTTTTCCGAAGAAGATGCCATCATGAGAGCTCAACAACTTGAGCTCATTTATTCTCAATCTGTTTTATTGTATGAGATTTTGTCGGATGCACCACGATCCATACTTGATAAAAATTGACAGAGAGATGAACCACATGCCGATGGTATTGTAGGTTCTATACAAACCAAGCCTACTGAACAACTGACAAAACAATTGAAGAAATTGTCTATACAACACACAACGGCCAACCAAACTACTATTTCAGAAACTCCCCCTACCCAAACATCGGATGTACACAATGTGAAATCGACAAATCCGAAGGCCACCCAACAACCTGATGGAAAGAAAAAACAACTTAAGAAGGGTAAGGGGGATAAGAAACCCACTAATAATGTTAGTGGGGGAAACATTGAGAAATGAAAGGCAAAGTATCCATGTAACCTATATGCGGAAGACCACCCGACCCACCAGTTCCCTCGGCTTGCAGAGGCCCAAAAGTTTGTGTCACAACAATAACCTATTGTGTTAACGAATCCATTCCAACATGGGAAAAAACTAACCCAAGCCTCTACAAGCACGAAAGGGGGCAATCAAGGACCCTCTCCATCTTCAAACAATTCTACATCCGCGAATGTGTATATGATGAAAGGTGATGCTTTTATATCAACTAGAGCACATGACTACAGTAAGCCAAGCACCTCTGAGAAAGGCAAAGAAGCCGAAATCCCATCTCTTCCTCTCCAGATCGAGAACAATTTTGGTGAAACAATGATACGCATCCCAAAAGGTGCATTCAAGAAAGCTTCTCACAACCCAAACACAAGGGTCGCCCATAACTATTTGGTGGTGGAGGATTTGTCTCAAACCCCTTGTGAGATGTCCGCTTTGGAGGTCCTCCAAAGCTTCCCTTCCCAGAGGAAAGATTTGTTAGCCGCTTTAGGATAATCCGAGTACAATCATGCTAGATACAATCGACTTAAAACCTCATCTCCCTTACCATGTATAATTTCATATAGTAGTGTCTTACCCCACAGTGGTTGATGAGGGTGCCTCGACATGCGTCATATCATTGGCATGTTGGAAGGCCATTGGCCAGCCCGTTTTGTCTCAGTCACCTACTCTTCTTATCACTTTCAATGGTCATTCGTTCCGACCACATGGCATCATCCCCTCTTTCTCCATGCAGTTAGGAGGGAAGACTATGTGCGTCGAGGTAGAAGTAGTCGAAGCATCCCTCAACTACAATCTCTTGTTAGGTAGGGGTTGGACCTATGCCATGCAAGCAGTGGTCGCTATAGTTTTCCAGGTCTTATTGTTTCCACATAAGGGCCAAATCATGACCATTGATCAATTTTCATTCTCT
>SNQJ01S0138650.1:0-17771 GCA_010110895.2 Picea sitchensis | reverse complement strand
TTTCGAGGAGCAGTGCCAACCACATATTGTAAATTTCTCTAGTGAAGTTAATAATAAAGAAGTACTTTTCCCGTCCCACCATATGAGGTGTTCATTTTTTATTGCGTACATGTTGATTAAATCTCCAACCCATTAATCTGTAGATCAAATGCATGTGGAGTTCTTTGTTTGTCTTTTGTGAATGTAGGCCAGCCTTGGGAGGAGAGTTGCAATCAAAGAGCGACCAAGTGTGAAGAGGGATCGATATCAAATGCCAAAAATAAGGTATGTTCACTTGATCTTATTAACTCTATATTTGTTTAAGAATAATGGGGATTAGATCTGGGATGATGGTAAAAAGTAGGAATCTTTAGGTCTTTTCTGCATGCATGATAAAACCCTAAGTGCTAGTTTGTAGGGGGATTTCCCACCCACAACACCAAGTCTTGGCATCCATTATTTTATGCCAAGGATGAGATATTATCAAGCTGGCCAACTTGGATTAAACTTCAAAATTTTCCTCTGGAGTTATGGAATGACAGTGGGCTCAAGTGGTGGGCACAACCCCCTTCTTCTGGGGATTTTGCGACCTCCCAATCTTGGATATTCAAACTCTCCAAATTGAACTGGTTCTTCAGGTATTCAATAGACCTTGAACAATTTACACACTCATACAGGTCCCCATGATGTAGTGTGTAAGTTCAGACTACTTGCAACTCCACTCCCGACGCTTGGAAACACCGATTTGTGAGTACTAGTCTCGCGCTAGACTCTTTCCCCTTAATGTGACCGCAGGATATAACCTTGGGCCAACCCTTTTCCACTTCGGGCTCCAAAGATATTGCAACCTCCTCCATTTTTTCCTCCCGAAACACTTTTCTTTGAATTCACGGGTCTCTACCACGTGTCTCCCTAAATCTGACGGTCCAATTGTACTTCAGGTTTTGCAGCTTCACGAAACTTCACTTACTCCACACTAATTTCCTCCAGACCTATAACTCTCAGATTCTCTAATCCACTGACATGTGTCTCCTCATAGCTAATGGTTAAGATTCTCCTTGCAGCTTCATGACTTTGGCAATCCTACCTTCTCAACACTCTGAATACCCCGAATTCTGGAATACCGAAACACCTCATGACTTGCCTCTGTGAAATCTCTCCCAGATATGACGGTCTGGAATAACTCCAATCCCTCCTAGACAAATATTGCTTTGTTGATTGGGGGAAATCTCAAAGGTCTCCTTCCTTAGAATATTTCTGGCCACTCTCCCTCCTGAGCTTTTTCTTCCTCAAACTTTTGCCTTCTCAGAGGTTCTCTTTTCGACAATTAGTCGAATTTCAGTCCATGCATGCCTTGCAACAATTTCTCCTTTGAAATCAAACCACTCTATGGACAATCCTCGCTATTCCTCTTGATCTTCTGAGTTGAAAGACTTTGTCGCGCACTCCTTGCGAACGAAATTCCTGGAAGCTACCTCTCCATAACTTTCTGAGCCAAAATGGACTCTGTCATGCACACCTTGCAGACACTATGCACTCCTTGCACCTATAAGATTCACGTTATCTCTTCTAAGATTATGAGTCGAAATAGACTCTGTCAAAGCACTCCTTGCAAACACTATGCACACTTTCACTTGCTCATAGTATAGAAACAATTGAAGCTTATTTAAAACCTCACAAATTCATACATCTAGCCATGTAAATGCATGCATAAACACAAGAACAATAAATAACAGAGAACTCCAAATAAATGGAAAGTCTACCATTAATTTGTTCAGATAGATGCATCAACACCATGTGTTTGGAACAATGTTCCTCTGTTATATTAATTCAACTGGAATATATATATGTTCATACATTGCGTCGATAAATTCTACAGCAAATATCTGCAACCTAACGACAAATCATCAACAACAACTTCAACAACCTTCTCTGGGCAATAATAAAAAGCTTTATACAAGAGGGCTCTTTGATCTCTTCCCTCCAACTACTTCTAAAGCTATATTGTCAAATTAAAATCTATCAACTACTAATATTTATTACAATAAATATTCATGATAGACAGATTAGATTGAACACATTGAATCTGTACTACACTCAGCTTCATTGAAGAAAATACATTCTCTGATGTCCTCATGAAATTATCCATCTCTACAACATTTAATATGTTCTTCAATTACAGTTATTTTCAAAATATTTATGTTATATTCTTTCTTCAAAATTCAAATTTCTTCAAAATATGTGTTAGTGTGCCTAGCTGTCCTCCACTTGTGCTTTGCTGGCGATGCTCCTGCATCATACTCCTCTGGATGAAAATTCATGGACTCTTTTCCATGAGCTCCTTCACTGACCTTCCATGCTTCTAGATGTTCGATTCACTTACCCAACTGGAATATTCTATTGGTATTCCCTTTTTCTTTACCAAATACTAAAAATTATGTCTTCCTTCTGGCCTTCTTACCAATTCACTGATCTATGATCTGCTCCATCTACAACTTTTCTTCTATAGGCATCTGCTTTTTCCACTGGATCTCCTTCTGATCTTCGGGTCCTTCGATTCCATTTTCCCAATAAGGATATAGGTCTACAATGTTGAATATGGGAGATATACCCACATCTTCTAGCAGCTCTATTTCATAAGCATTCTCACCAAATTTTCTTAGGATTTTGTACGGTCCTATCTTTTTCAACTTTAGTTTATTATATGTTCCCCTTGGGAACCTCTCCTTCCTAAGGTGTGCTAGAAATTTATCTCCAAATTCAAATTGAAGTTTCCTCCTATGTTGATCAACTATGCATTTGTATTCACTGCTACTCTTCTTCAACTGCTCTTTGATCTGATTATGAAGCTCCTGCATTTCTGCAGCGAAGTCTTCAGCTCCAACGCTCCTAAATTCACTTTTCTCTAGATATTTTAACTACGACAATCCCCATGGATTCATTCCATAAATTATTTGAAATGGAGTCTTTCTGGTACTTCTGTTCACTGAGTCATTATATGCAAAGTCTTCTTGTGCTAGAATCTGGTCCCATTAGCTATGGTGTTCAGTGACCAAACTTCTCAGCAAATCTCCTAAAATTCGATTCACCACCTCACTCTGTCCATTTGTTTGAGGGTGATATGCATAACTAAAGGATAATTCCGTTCCCAGATTCTTCCACAATGTTCTCCAGAAATGACCAAAAAAATTGGTATTCCTATCGGAAACAGTACTCCCGAGCAATCCATGGAGTCTTACAACTTCCTTGAAAACCAAGTTAGCAACGTGAATTGCATCACTAGTCTTATGGCATGCGATAAAGTGTTCCATCTTTGAAAATATGTCAACTACCAGAAATATGGAATCACTTCCTCTTTGTGCCCTTGTCAATCCTAACATGAAATCCATTCTTATTGCATCCCAAGGCCTCTCTGGAATAGGCAATGGTTGATACAACCCAATATTCTGCTTCTTCCCCTTTGCATATTGGAACATCTAACATTTGTTCACAAACCTCTTCACCTCCACTCTCATACCTGGCCAATAATATGAACCGTTCATATGTGAAAACATTTTTTCATGGCCGAAATGTCCAACTAGACCTCCACTATGCTTTTCCTTCAACAAATTCTTCCTCATCGAACACTTTGGTATGCACAACTGGCATCCTTTGAACAACAACCCATCCTGAATAAGATATTTTCCCCGCTGGATTCTATCTCTGAGCACAAGATTCACACATGCTTCCTTGAAATCTGGATCATCATGATTCATTTCCTTAAGGTGGTCAAACTCCAAGGTCTTCACTTGAAATTCCTGCAGAATTAGACATCTCCTACTCAATGCATCAACAAATTTATTAGCATTACCAGAAATATGTTTAATGACAAAAGTTAAATTTTGCATAAACTCTATCCACTTGGCATGTCTCTGGTTTAACTTCTCTTGTCTGGTTATGAATTGTAAATCTTGATTATTGTTACAAAAAACAAACTCCTTTGAAACGAGATAGTGCCTCCACTCCTTCAAGGCTTAAATTATGGCATAAAACTTTTTATCATGCGTGGATTATTTTCTCTTAGCATCGTTCAACTTCTCACTGAAATATACAATAGGTCTATTATCTTGGCTTATGACTGTGCCAATTGCAACTCCACTCGCATCGCATCTCACCTGAAATGTCTTCCCGAAAACCAAAAATACCAGAATCAGTTGCTATGTTATCTTCTCCTTCAATATGTTGAAGATTTTCTCAACCTCTTCTATCCATTTGAAAGACTTGTGTCTTTTCTTCACTGTATCCATCATTTGTGCATCAATCTCACTAAAATTCCTAATGAACTTTCGATAGAAACTTGCTAATCCATGGAAGCTTCTTACCTCAAATATACTCGTCGGTGATGGCCATTCTCTAATTGCTTTCACCTTCTTGGGATCCATCTTCAATTCATTCGAAGAGATAAAAAAACCCAAATAAATGAGTTATGTCTTCATGAAAGGGGATTTCTTTAAATTGATAAACAACTTCTCTTGTTGTAACCTCTTCATCACTAATGTTAAGTGCCTCAGATGCTCTTCTTTAGTTTTATTGAAGACCAATATATCATCCAGATATATGATCACAAACTTGCCAATGCAATATTTCAACACTTCATTCATCAACCTCATAAAAGTACTCGGGGCATTTTTTAATCCAAACGATATAACAAGCCATTCATACAATGCCTCATTTTTATTAAAGTTTGTTTTCCACTCATCACCTTCTCTCATCCTTATCTGGTGATATCCACTTTTCAAATCTATTTTTGAAAAATAGTTCTCTCCACTCAAACAATCCATTAAGTCATCCATACTTGGAAATGGAAACCTGTACCTAATGGTGATCTTATTTATGGCCCTTGAGTTTATACACATTCTCCATCCTCCATCCTTCTTTGGACTCAACACAGTCGGTACTGTGCATGGACTCAAGATTTCCCTCACCAAACCTTTATCTAACAGATCCTGAACTTGCCTTTTCACCTCCTCATTCTCTTGATGTGCCAGTTTGTATGTTTCTTTGTTCGACAGGCTTGCTCCTTGTATCAAGTCAATGCGATGGTTGATACTTTTGATAGGTGGAAATGAGCTCGACAACTCATCCACTACTATGTCAAAAAAATTCTCTAACAACTCCTGAATTTCCTTAGGCAACCCCTCCATAGAAGTACTTGTAAGGATAACTTTCGGCTTCCTCACTACAACAAACTGCATCTCCTATTCCTTCTTAACTTTACTCAGGAGTTCCTTTCCACTCATGAGAAGTATGCTCGTGTTGGCTTCTTCCTTCACTCTCTTCTCTTCAGTTGGCAACAACATATGTTTCCTACCATTATTTTCCAAAGTATAAGTAGTATTTCTCCCATTGTGAATGACATTCATGTCATATTTCCATGGTCTTCCCAACAAAAGATGACATACATCCATGGGAATCACATCACACAAGATTTCATCTTTATATCCTCCTATTTTAAATTCAACCATGAATTGGTTAGTGACTGTTACCTGATGACCTTTCTGCAACCATGAGACTTTATACGATGTTGTATGTACAATCATCTCTAGCTCTAACTTCTCCACCATCTCTGTGGATACTAAATTATCAATGCTCCCATTGTCAATTATCACCTTGCATACTTGTCTTTAGTCTTGCAAGCTGTCCTAAACAAACTGTTCCTCTGCACCGACTTTTCATCCTCTGGCTCTGGCTTTAAGAGAAATTTATTCATCATCAAATATCTCCCATATTCTATGCCTTCTACCTCAACATCTCACTTCTGTGCTTCCAAAATGTGAGCTTCACCTCCTTATTTATTCTTCTTAGGACATTCCCAAGACATGTATCCTACCTTTCCACAACCATAACACTTTACCTCACCTCCTCTGCCTCTTCTTCTTCCTCTAGGAAAAAAGTTTCTACCACCACTCTGCCTTCCTCGAGAACTCCCTCCCCTCTCAGATTGACTATGTGGTTTCTCCACCTCACCTTTGGGATTCTGTGTCTTGTCATGGACAACTCCTTTGCCTCTGTTCAATCTTCTACCTCTGTTTTTTTTATTTTGCTTCCTGGTCAACTTCTCCTCAGATTTCAGTGCAATCTGGTATGCATCTCCATTGTCCTTACTATCATCATGGTGATTTCATCCTGGATTTCATATCTCGGGCCATTGATGTATCGGGAAAATTTTTCCTCATCTCTCTCTTTTTGTCTAGCCCTAATGTTTAGTCTGTAGAACTCCTATGTGTACTCCTTCACATTCATCCCTTTCCGTCTCAGGTTCTGCAATCTTCTGAACAGATTTATCTAGTAGTCCTTGGGTATGAATTTCTCCTTTAGATTGGATACCATTCGATCCCAACTCTTGATCTTTCGTTTTCCCTTGCTTCTCATGTCATCTTGTAGTTCTTCCCACCATAGTGTTGCATATCCTTTCAACCTAGTGACAACATGTTTCACCTTTTTCTCCTCATCAACTTCTTCATCATTGAAATACTTGTCCATTGCTCATATCCAATCAAGAAATTATTTGACGTATAAATTACTGTCATACATTGGGATGTCTATCTTTTCTCTAGCTCCCAACTTAACAACTGCTTTCAATAAGTGATCTTCTGCTACAACTTCTTTAACCTCCACCTATTCATTCTTTGCATCACTGACATCTCCAACACCAAGTGTTCTTCTTTGTGTTGTTTCCATGGAATCCGTCCTTGCTATGAGCTCTCTCATCTCCCTTTCCATAGATCTATTTTCTATAGGCAGATCCGCACATCTCCTAGGTGGCATTTTGCTGGTGTATTTGATACCACTCGATGATATCAACTTACTTCTCTATCTCCCTTACCTATAGAAGTCAATTCTGTATCATCCCTGATACCACTTGGTGTGCACAACCCTCTTCTCTCCTAGGGATTATGTGACCTCTCGATCTTGGATCTTAAAACTCTCCGAACCGAACTCGTTCTTCAGGCCTTCACTAGATATTGAGAAATTTACACACTCATACAGGTCCCCTTGATGTTGCGTGCAAGTTCAGACTACTTGTAACTCTGCTCCTGACAATTGGCGACATTGATTTGTGAGTAATAGTCTCACACTAGACTCTTTACCCTTAATGTGACTGCAGACTATAACCTTGGTCCAACCCTTCACCACTTCGGGCTCCAGTGATATTTCCAGATCCTCCTTTGTTTCCTCCCGAAAGACTTTTCTTCAAATTCACGGGTCTCTACCACGTGTCTCCCTGGATTCGACAATCTAGTTGTACTTCGGGTTTCATGGCTTTGCGAAACTTCACTCACTGCACACTTACTTCCTCTGGACCTATAACTCCCAGATTCTCTAATCCAGTGCAACGTGTCTCCTCGTAGCTAATGGTTAATATTCTCCCCACAGCTTCGTGACTTCAGAAATCCTACCTTTTCAATACTCTGAATACCCCAAATTACGGAATACTGAAACACCTCATGACTTGCCTCTGTGAAATCTCTCCCAGATATGACGGTCTAGAACAACTCCAATCCCTCCTAGACATATAAAGATATCTCTTTTTTGATTCAAGGAAACCTCAAAGGGATCCTTCCTTAGAATATTTCTGGTCACTCTCCCTCCTGAGGTTATTCTTCCTCAAACGCTTTCCTTCTCAGAGGTTCTCTTTTCGACACTTAGTCGAATCTCAGTTTGTGCACGCCTTGCAACAGGTTCTCCTCATAAATCCAACCACTTTGTGGAAAATCCTCGCTATTCGTCTTGATATTCTAAGTCAAAAGACTATGTTGTGCACTCCTTACAGACTAACTTCCTCGAAGCTACCTCTCCAGAAATTTCTGAGCCAAAATGAACTCTGTCACGCACACCTTGCAGACATTATGCACTCCTTGCACCTATAAGATTCATGTTATCTCTTATGAGCTTATGAGTCGAAATAGAATCTATCAACACACTCCTTGCAGACACTTTGCACACTTGCACTTTCTCATAGAAGAGAAACAATTGAAGCTTATTTAAAACCTCACAAATTCATACATCTAGCCATGTGAATGCATGCATAAACACAAGAACAAGAAATAACAGAGAACTCCAAATAAACGAAAAAGTTTACCATTCATTCATTCAGATAGACGCATCAACACCACACATTTGGGACAATTCTCCTTTGTTATATTCATTCAACTGAAATATATATATGTTCATACACTTCTTCAATAACTTCTACATCTGCAACTATCTGTAGCCTAACAACAACTCATCAACAACAACTTCAATAACCTTCTCTGGGAAATAATGCAAATCTTTATACAAGAGGGTTCTTCGATCTCTTCCCTCCAACTACTTATAAATCTATCTCATCGAATTAAAAGCTATCAACTACTAATATTTATTACAATAAATATTCATGACAGACAGATCAAATTGAACACATCGAGTTTGTACTGCACTCAAATTCATTAAAGAAGATACATTCTCTAATGTCCTCATGAAATTATCCATCTCTACAACATTTAAGATGTTCTTTAATTACAGTTCTTTTAAAAATATTTGCATGATACACTTTCTTCAAAATTCAAATTTCTTCAAAATATGCACTAGTGCACCTAACTTTCCTCCACTTGTGCTTTGCTGGAGATGCTCCTGCATCATCAAGCCTATTGGAATTTTTTTGGGCATGTTTATTTTGTCGGATGGAAGGTAAAAATACCTTGGAGTGTGCACAACTTCTCATATCTTGGTGGATGTAGATCCTATAAAGGGGCTCTATGAATCTATTGATTTGGTTTTGGGTGAGCACAAATATACTCAAGTTCTAGACTATGAAAATATCTCGTTTTTTTGTGTACATTGTCATAAAGTGGGACACATAGTGATGGATTTTGCTCTAAGTTTTCATTTTAAAAATATTACTCTTGGTTACGAGCATGCATATGCAGGTCACTTGGTGCCCTAGGTCTCAACCAATCACAATATTATGGAGCATCAAAATTAAAATTCTTTTCCACTGTCAGGTCAGAAGAATATGGACAAGAAATCAAATATTTTGAGTTGTAATAATTCCATTGAAAAAGTCCCAGAGGCTAAGGAAGGGGTAGGAGAATTGAAGGAGCAGGAATCGAGGTCTAAAAGCATTGAGAAATGGTCTTCATCCAAAGGTATTTGTGCAAAGTTTGACATCTCCTAGTCTCAATGGACCAATTTGGAGGCAACATGGTTAGATTGTGATCCTAACAAGTTTTTAACAGATAATTATCTCCCCTCCCTTTCTCCTCCACTTGAAGTTTTAAACCATGTTCATGTTTGTCATCCCACCAATAGTGATCTTGTTGTTGGGTCATCAGGGGTGGGAGTTCCGCTTGTGATTTTTTTGGAATATAATGGTGGGGTTGCATTGGAGGATGACGAGACTAGGAACCTTGATTTCAATGAGTCTCTCATAAGTCTAAATAGGGTGGGTCTGGTCCCTCTTCCTCTTCTTCAGAGAGGAGCCATATAATTTAAGACCTAGGCCTCATTCCCTATTTTTTCATTCAATGGGTCTGGGAACCAACACCTAAAAAGAACTAGGCCTGGTTAGGGTGGGTCGAAAATATGCCATTAAGCATGCTCAAGAAAAATATTCACAGGAGGTCACTTAGGAGAGACAAAGGATTATACTAGGGGTCCTTAGAGAAAGAAGAATCCCCATGGTGCTTTCCTCACAAAAATATTCTCTGCTAATATGTGAGGCTTAGGGGGAAGGGCCAAAAATATTTCCCTAAAGTGTCTCTTTGACCTTGACAAGATGGACATGATCTTTGTTCTAGAGCTGATGAGACCATTCTACCTAATCATTGATGAGTTGGTCAAGTTGTTCCTAAGGTGGATTTTTTTGGGGTCTGATGCCATGGGCCTGTTTGGAGGTTTTCTAATGGGATTCAATGCAAAAAAAAATTCTTTGTCGTCTATGTTGTTTACTGATCTGTATAGTAAGGAGTTGGACTGGTCTTTTTCTTTGTTTAATATCTATGGGTCTTATGTTGGTCATGAATATTATTGGAATAGTTTGTTGGGTTTCTCTTGTATCTAGTCAGATTCATTAATTATTGGTGGAGATACAAACCTTACCAAAATCAAGGAATGAATTTAGGGATCTTTCTCCAAGGAAGACGTGTTGGCTAACTGTTTCCTTAATAAATTTTAATTTTCAAGACTGTTGGATGCAAAACCTACTTCATTGTTTCCCACATGGTGAAATAATAGAATTGATCTAGATGTGATATAAAAAATACTACATCCTTTTTTAATCCATCAAAGTCTCATTCAGAGTGTTGGATTTATTCGAGCGTGGCTCGAAAAAATTAGGTTCTATGACCACTTCCCGATTTATATTGAAATAGATATATCATTGGGGAATCTTGGTTATCCTTTCAAATACAACTATGCTTGGGAAGAATTGGAGGAATTGTTTAATCTAGTCAAGGAATTATTTTTCAACGGATACTAATGAGTGAGTTTGTTCACAATTCCTAGCCTCACTACAAGTTCTTAAGAGGGATATTTTTGGTTGGTCCAAGGATGGGAGGAAGCCTTTGGATGTTGATATTTGGAGGATTCGGGACAAGTTTTTTGATATATACAAGTAGGGTAATGATGGCCAGGATTCATAGGAGACATTGGATACTTGTCATCTTTTGGAATCTAAGCATCATTCTATTTTAGTGGAGCAGGAAAAATATTAGAGGTAGAAAAGTCAGAATCTGTGGTTATCGACGGAAGATAAGAACACAAAGTGTTTCTAGAATTTTTCCAAGCATAGGAGAAATTTCAATTCAATATGGGAAATAAAGGATTTGGAGGGGAGAAAAGTGCAGGGTTTTTAGAATGTCATTGCACTGGGAGTTGATAATATTGAAAACCTTTACAATGAACCTCAACATCATAGATGCTTTTAGGGGTTAAAGTTTTCCAATGGGATACTTTTCCATTGTTTTTCCCAAAAAAAGATTCACCAATTTCCATTTTTTCTAAAAACAATTTTTATGATGCTTACAAATTTGAATATTTTTACAAAACTATCGCTAAGCATTTTACATTTTGTATATTAAGGACTAGTAAGATTATCCCATGTTTCTACATTTTAATATAAATTTTCATCCTTAAAATTATCCCTGCTCAACATGCCAAAGTGGAAGAAATGGTCAAAATATTATCCTTATTTCCTTTATTGATTGAGGAAGAAGATAACAAAGAATTTTTTTGAGAAATTTCAAGGGATGAATTAGTTGCAACCATTTATTTTTTTAAGAGGGACAAACTTCCAGGTCCAGAAGGATGGAATGTGGATTTCGATAAAGACTTTTTTATATTGTTGGGATGAATCTTCTTTGTGTTTGGAAGAGATTTGTAGGATGGGTAGATGCATGCAATGTATTAGCAATACTTTCTTGGAAATGATCCCTAAGATTGATTTCCCAAACTTCTTTGAAGATTTTGGTCCCGTATCTCTATGTAATGGGGTCCAAAATATCATGGCTAAATTAATAGAAAACAAGATCAATCCATTTCTTTTAGATGCCATTACTCAAGAGAATTTTGGTTTTGTGAAGGGAAGGCTCATTCATGAAGATATTGGTTATGATCAAGAGGGAACTCACTTGATCAAAATTCATAAGAAACCCATATAGATCATTAAAATCGATCTAGATAAGGCTTACGATAACTTTTCTTGGATCTACCTTAGAATTCTTCTACTTCAAATTTGTTTTGATATTAGTATCTTAAAATGGGTAATGGAATGTGTTACTTCTATTTCCTTTGCAATATTGGTCAATGGGGCAGGTTATTATTTTTCAACCTAGAGAAAGGTCTTCGTCGTGGTTCTTGACTTTATCTTTCTCTCTTTTTATTGGTAATGGATGGCCTTAGAAGAGCTATTTAAGAAGCAATCTAGACATGTAGATTCAAAGGTCTTCTATGTGGCAGAAATGGTAAGTTTACCCATCTCCTTTTTGTAGATGACCTGCTTATCTTTTATCACCGTGAGAGGGAGAATGGATGATTTCTTAAAGAAATTATGAACATGTTTTGTGATGCCACTATAATGATGGTAAAATTCACCAAGTCACCCATATATTTCCCACAAATCGATTTGAATTTGAGGGTTGAACTGTTAAATATTTTTAACTTTCAAGAAGGGAATTTGGAGGAGGGATTCAAGTACATCAAATTTATCCTCGAGCCTAATAAATATTGTAATTCAAATTGGACATGGTTATTAAGTAGAGTATAGGAATGAATTAACTTGTGGTGCAATAGGTGTATTTCGAGGGGTGGACATTTGTTTCTCATCAAGTCTTTCTAGACACAACTCTCATGTACTATCATCTCATGGTTAAGATCCCCAAAATCATTTTGAATAGAATCATGGAATTTTCTTTAACTACCTTCCAATGGGAATCACATGGTACTTGGGTTCACATTTGGTAAGTTGGAAGATCCTTTCTAAACCTATGCATTTAGGAGGATGGGGGATTAAGGACATTGTTGTGTTTGGTCTCGTTAGCAACCAGATCCCTATGGGAAATTTTGACCAAGGATAGCTCTTGGAGACATATTTTGATCGAGAAATATATTGCTCCTATTTTAATTATTGATTGGGTAAGAAAGGTAAATAAAAATCTTCTAAGTGCATTGAATCAATGGAAAATTCTAGTTCATGTATTTCCTTTAATTGGTAAGAGGTTAGCATGGAAAGTTAATTATGGGATGCAGATCAGGATTGGATCCGATGTTATTTTAGGATGCAGTGATGATGTAATTCCTCCCGGGGAAGTTACTAATTTTTATGAATTTGGGATGTTGTGTTCTACATAGGATTGATCATCCACTTTGAACCGCAATTCTGAAATAAGAATGGTTATCTAGAGAGCACATAGGTCTATATAAACCTTGGTATCCATTATGGGATAAATTTTCCTCTGAGATTAAATGGTTTGGCATTCATTTGAATTTGGAGGAAGATGAATTAGACAAGGTGTTCGACAAGTCAGGGTGGTTTATTCTGCCAAGCTCGAGTGTTCAATATCAAATGAGGAAGTTGATCAAATTGAGGAGTGGGGGTACAAGAAAATATGGAAGACAAATTTTCCATCCAAATGCATTTTATCTATCTAGTTAGTTTTAAAAGAGAGGGTCCTCACATGGGACAAATTCAAAGAAAGGGTAAGTAAGGTCCTAGCCTCTGTTGTCTTTGTAAATCGGAGGATGAATCAAATCTTCACCTATTCCATAACTATTCATTTTGGGTCGCATTATGGGATTATATTAGTATACAATTGGGTATTCCTCCACTGTGGAGAAAAACTCCTTTGAAATAATGCTTGCTGGAATTTTTTACCAATTCTCAGTTGAAAAAATGGAGGGCGTTGCCACCTCTTGTGGTTTGGGGAATTTGGATTTCTAGGAACTGTTGATTTTTGAGATATTATTAGGTTTCTTTTCAATTTACTATATAACCATAGCATAGATAGGATCACTGAGAGAAACACAATCACAATATACACAACATTTATTCTGGGAAACCCTCATGGGGGAGAAAACCTAACAAAAACTTCCTTAATATAGATAGACAATACAATGCCAAGAAAATAAACCAAACACTAGAGAATATCCTCTAATGAGCAATGCACATCTCTCTCTTCCTTCTTCCAACAACTTGCAATTGCATCCTCCTTCAAACTTGCACACTAGATGAGTGAGCTAATTGAGTGATGAAATGAGGCAATGGCTTCCTTTATTTATACAAACTAGAAGGAGATGGAAAGGTGTCTCTTCATTGGGTAGGGCCAAATTGTATTCTTAGTGGTTAAAACCAATTTAATTAGCATGGGGGATGACTTCTCAATTTGCATAATATATTTAGGTTTTGACCAATCTACAAAAGGGGATTTGGTCAATTAAAATTCCTGACATGATCAATCCATAAAGGGGATTGATATAATGTATAATAACTCAATAATAAATAGAATACTCTTTGTAGTTACAATATTTCAACACTCACCCTTAACAAGAAGGGTATTCTATAGACACAACTCAATACAACATCATCAGGAGAGAGAGAGAGGGAAGCAACATCAACAACATCTGGAACACTGACTGACATATCTATAAATCATCAAAAGTTTTTCTCATCATCATCATTCACAACATGGAGCTGGAGTAGCATCATCATCCTCATAAACATGAGGCTAAAGTAACATCATCATATTCTTTAGCATGAGGCTAAAGTGATATCATCAACTTATTTAGCATGAGGCTAAAGTAATATCATCAAGATCTTTAGCATGAGGCTAAAGAAACATCATCATTTTTAGCATAAAAGATAAAATAACATCATCATCGTCATCTTCAGCAAGAAGATGAAGTGGAATCATTATCATCATCTTCAGAAAGAAGATGAAGTGGCATCATCATCGTCATCTTCAGCAAGAAGCTAAAGTGGCATCATCATCTTCTTCTTCAACAAGAAGTTGAAGTGGAATTATCATCATTTGCATCAAAATGGATTAGTATAACACTAATACATCATCATCATCAATAAAAACACAAGGCTAATACAACACCAAAAACATCAGTATCACAACACGAAGGTTGGAGCATCATCAACATCAACACTAGGATGGAAATATTCAGTACGAAGTTGGCATCTCAACAATATCTACAGGAACCTGTAAATATTTAGCACGAGGTTGGCATCAACAACATCAACATGAAGCTAGAAATATTCAGCACGAGGCTGACATCAACAACATCAACACGAATCTAGAAATCTTCAGCGCGAGGCTAGCATCAAAAACATCAACACAAAGCTAGAAATCTACAACACGAGGCTGGCATCACAACACTACTCCCCCTTTCGAGGGAGGTCCTTTCAGACTACACCAATCTTATCTCGAAAGTACTCAAACATTACATGAGATAGAGGCTTGGTCAACACATCTGCAACATGTTCATCCATGCTAGCATACTGGAGCATTATGGCTCCTCTCTGCACCATATGATCATGGATGTAATAATATCGAATATCTATGTGTTTTGACTTGTCATGGAACACATGGTTCTTTGTCATCTTTATGCAACTCTGGTTATCACATAGGATCATGGTTGCTTCCATCTCCAGATCAAATAGACCTATCAACAAATTCCAAAGCCATATGGCTTCACAACTGACGAAACATGCAGCAATGTATTATGCTTCTATCATGCTGAGAGAAATTCTTGGTTGCTTCCTACTCTACCATGAGATCATGGCTGACCCCAGACTGAAACAACATCCTGAAGTGCTCTTTATATCAAAGACACTTCCAACCCAATCTGAATCGGTATAACCGCTCAGTATGAAGTCATGATCTCCATTATAACTGAGACTACAATCTAATGTACCCTTAAGGTACCTAATCACATGTTTTGCAACAACCAGGTGAACACATCTAAGATCTACTTGAAATTGACTCAAGGCATTCACAACCAAACATATATCTGGCCTGGTATTTTTTAGATACATCAATGATCCAATGATCTGTATATACATCATAGCATCAATAAATTATGACGAAGTGTCAACCGGGAGCTTCAACTTTGTTTCCATGAGTGTATTCATGGATTTTCACTCCAACATATTAAATATATTCAGTATTTCAACTACATACTTCCCTTGGTTAAGGAAGATCTTCTCTAGGATTTGCCAAACTTCAATACCTAAGAGATAAAGCATTAGGTATTTCATCAAAATCTGTAGTGAGCTTCTTCTGCAATCCGTGATGAGATTTCCTTCATCTTGTCAAGAATACATCATCTACATATAGTAGTAACATCACTAGTTCATCATTCATAACCTTGAGATAAAGGTTAGAATAATGTTTACTCTTGGTAAGGCCCAAGCTCTTCAGGAAACTATCAATTATGTCATATCAAGCTCTAGGATATTGCTTCAACCTTTACAGATCCTTCTTCAACCTCCAGACTCGAGTCTTTCTATATTCAACTTCAAACCAATTTTTCACATTATATTGTACCAATATGGTACACTTACTCAACTACAACTCAATCTACACAATCATATGCTAGCTCTATGTACTTTCTGCAAAGCACTATCTGACTCACTGCTAGAGAGTATGTCCTCTCATCTTTCTACAACTATTCTTCTGGAAGTGGGATTCTGCACTTGCATTTGTTATGAAGTTGAGAATGGCTTCTCCATTCTCACTATGACTGTTGAAATCTGACAGTAACTCCTCTACTTCATCATGGAAAAAAATTCATCTAAAACTGAGAGTGGCTCAATAACTGATACTAAAGGTATCTCTTCTTCTTTCATGTAGGTTGTTGGAGCTACCTTTCTCTTAATACATGAAGTATTAATCTTAAGACCAAAAAGGTTGGTTTTCGAGACTTCGTCTGTTTCACGTTTCTACCCCCTAAGATCGCAGTATCCCAACGTGTGAAATGACGAAAACCTTCCTAAGTTTAAATCACCATTACTAAAAGACTAAGAGGGGCTTATCATCGCTCAGTACCTCATACCCTTGCTCTCGGGAGATACGTGTTGGACGTCTCTCGAGCCTTCGACTCGCGAAGTCGTAAAGTGGTGTTAAAGTTACCCAAGTTAGTATCAAGGACAAGTCACTTTAAACCCTAGTTAGTCACTGTCGTGATTTTGCGTCTCGACGATTGTTTCCCCAAAGGGAAACACCTTCGTAGCCCCGATACATGAAGTCGTGATTTCCTTTAATTTAAGCATGGATTAATTAAAAGGCTTAATTCAAATCACGTCTAATTTGTTACCTCACACCATTGCGTTTTGGGTTTTTAAGGTTCAATGGCTCGGAGCAAAAACACTCGATGTGACGAGCACCGAAAAGGGGATTAGCAACTAAGTACACCAATTTGAAAGGACTAAACCAGATTAATTAGCACCTTAAAAAAA
This sequence comes from Picea sitchensis, assembly GCA_010110895.2. Lineage (NCBI taxonomy): Eukaryota > Viridiplantae > Streptophyta > Pinopsida > Pinales > Pinaceae > Picea > Picea sitchensis. Next base: position 814 of record SNQJ01S0138650.1, on the reverse strand, counting down.
CTTTAATGCACACAATTTACGGATGAAATCTTGAATGATCCTACGATTTCAAATGTTACGACTCGTCAAGCATTTATGGCATTTATTTGAATTGCAGTGAGGTGATAGATAGTAGGATCTCATTTTTACTTCTAAATCTTTCTATTAAGCGATTTGACCGTTCTTTTGGCAAGGACACCAGGGGTTTAAATGACCAAGATAGAGAGTTTTTCCTTCATTGTTACAGTTTTCATTTCTAAATGTGCGCAGAGCCATTTTACCAGGATAATCGTTGTTTGTGATTTTCAATTTTTTCGACAGGTGGTCCAGTTGCAGGTTTCTCTATCATGGCGCCAGGAAAAACACCCAAGTTAGTTGCCAAGAGTTCAGGTCGGGGTTTAGACATTGTTTCCAATACCTCGCCTCGAAGTATTAATTATGTCAAGACATGGTCATATGTTTCCAACATTCTGCAATCCGAGTCAGTAAATTGTTTGGATGATTCCAGCGACAACGAGAAGGATGAATTATCAACCAAATAAAAAATCGTCGCTCAAGAAGAGATGCACAGAATAGTAGCGAGGCCCAAGCTTCTTCCCTATTGTGATATGATCAGGTGGGTGCTAGACCAAGTGGACATCTCGACCAGGACGATTATCAGTGAACAGAAGGTGATGATTGGTACTTTCAAGGCAGAAAATTTGCGGCAATGTATAAATTGTCACCCACACCGAACCTTACTCACAATGTCAAATTTCTAGAAGGTTTCAAGAAGAAGGAGTGCAAGCAGTATGCAAAATTTTTATCCGATCTGATCAAAGATTGGGTCTCACAT